>PVJO010001077.1:0-189678 GCA_004026905.1 Hystrix cristata
AGTCTCTCAAAGAACCAACTACAGACCTCACTTTGAATCAGAACTTTCTCTATTGCTTGCTGTTTGGTGCTTGGCAATTATTTAACCTCTCTGAGCCTTACTGCACTCTCTGTAAAGTTGAGATAACTTCTAGCAACATCATAGGTTGTTTCAATATATGATTTTTCTCTCCTTCAAAAATGATCTTAAATTTACTCTTCTTCAAGAAATGTTTAATATTAACCCATTCTATTCTGTATTTCAATATAAAATTGAAGGTAATGATTTTTTTCTTTAATCTCAGATTCTTGCAGTGCTCAATGCTCAGAATATGATGTCTGTTCATATATGCTATTCTTTGACCAAGGCTGATTATGCTTTTGGGAGGTATCAAGCTGCACATAATATGAACATATTCTTATTTTTTGAAAAGTCATTTAATCTTTTCTATTGATCAAGACTTAATCTAGTGTGATAAAGATTGGTGTTTTTAACTCTTCCTTTTTCAAAGATGTAGGTCTGTAGAAGAATGCTCACAGTGATACATCATGATTTTCTTTAATGTAACCCTAAGATGGGTTATTGGAGGGAAGGGAAGACTAACCTCTGACTTCTGGGATTTCAGACTCCTGGACCTAAAGATTCAAACCCAAGAAAGGAAAAGAATATCCAAGAGCTATCAGTGTAACATAGTGACTATCAGAACACAGGCTTGGAGTCAGAGGGAGCTGGGTTCAGATCCTGGCTCTGTCATTTATTAGTATGTGACTGTGTGCAAATAAATTATAAAATTAATTACAAAACCTTTCTGTGATGTGTTTCCACATTTGCACAATAAAGATTAAATGTATCCTCTATTACATAATATATATAATACATTAATGCTACCTGTGTTGATATTTTTACTCACTCTGTCTCCATCTTCTTTATCAGTTGAATGTTTAATCCTGTTGTTTAATATTTTATCTGCCTTTCCATTTTCCTAAGAATGCATATATGCTCCTTATCTTCCTGACCCTTATTATGGATAAACCATTCAAGCAATTGTGCTTGAAATTATATGAAATAATAGTTGGTCAAGCAGAACTTGAATTTCTTAGCACAGAGGAAATCATTCTACTGCCATCCAGGAAATTATTAAATTATATCACACCTATAAACTTTAATGTTTTGGCTTTTTCCCCTATTGCACTGGAAAGAGTATTAAACCAGAATGCCAATTCTGCTGATTAGCTGAGTGATGTTTGTTAAATAATTTGAGTGATATTTTTTTTCAGCTTTCATTTTTCTTATATATAAAATGAGGGGGATTATACTAGATAACATCTCAGTTTCCTTGTAACCCTAAAATTGTTTGTTTTTATTACTAGCAGCATTAATGGTATGCATTTATTTAGGGGAAGAATCTGAAATTCTCAGAAGACATAGTTTCTTTGATGACAACATATTACTGAACTCTAGTGGTCATTTAGTTGAACATAGTCCTGGAAGCTTCATTGGAGAAAAATCTTTGTTCTGTGACAGTGGAGATGGATTTGGAGATGAAGGAGCTGCAGGAGAACTGATTGGTATGCTGTCTGGTCATATCAAAATCAAATACTTCAGTCAAATTACTAAAATGTATTAACATAGTCCATGAAAATAAAATTTCAGATGTGCTTCTACATTATGTAGGTCAACTCATTTTTTACACAAGTTTTAAAAGCTTGTGGTATATTTAGGGTAGGCCTAAAGCCATCTGTTTAAATACATTTTTCCATAGAAATTGGGAACTACTGCCCATTTTTATTTTTACAAATACCCAATTTTTGGAAGGGAAGAGTGAGATTAGTATATCTCTCACAAAATATATTACATTATATGCTGGAAAGCATTTTCTTATTTAAGACTTTAGCAGTTGTAGGACTGCTGCATTTTTTATTTGTATTAGAATTATAGAAATAGTATGGACAAAAATGGAAAAACTAGATGTACAAATTTTAAAGGTTGCTGTCACATCAAATACATATTTTTAAATGTTCTAGTTTACATCAACTATAGTTATCCCTTCATGATGCCTTGCATAAAGCAATGTTAATAAATGTGTGGACAAATGACAAATTAAAGTTTATATGACAAAAATGTATATTGTTTTTCAAGACAATCTATTGCAAGATGATGAGAATATCCTGTTAGAAGACATGCATTTGAACAGAGAAATTTCCCTGCCTCCTGAAACTCCCAATAAAATAGTAGGTATGTTGAAGTTTTCCTTTGTGTAGTAAATGAACAGATATTTGTTTGAATTAAGCCTTAGAACTTTGTTTAAGGAGCAGTACAGTATAGTAAAAGATAAAGAATATTGTCCCTCAAACTCTTTCAGTTTGATTCTAGACATGGAATAGGAAGTTAGTTTCTTTTGCAGTATGGGGATTGAACCCAGGGTCTTTGCATGAGCTACATTCCCAGCTGATGACTGATCGGTTGATTCAGTGAGTGAGTGATTGAGTGACTGACTGATTGAGATAGAGTCTCACTAACTTGCTAAGTAGCCAAGGCTCAGCTCAAACTCATGATCCTTCTCTCTCAGTCTTTCACAGTGCTGAGATTTAGGTTCTGAGAAAGGCACAAAGAAGGATATTCTAACCAGGACTGGGTTTAGTATGAGAGCATGTTTAAATATTCTGCCCAAATACTGACTGTTGAATACTAAAAATAATGTATGTTACCTGGAAATAAATAAAGAAATAAACAAATGGTATTGTTTGACAGTCTATTGTTTACAATTTGAGGGAAATTAAAAACATGAGGTATTTTCTCTACTTGAAATTCTTACAAAGGTACTTTAGATGATTTGAGGTCTTTAAGGATGATTTTTCTTAAAAATTAAAAGTACAATTAGCTCTATTTTGATTCTTCACAATTTTTGATGTTATATTTGGTTTCTAACACAATAATAGAAATTGCAAGTGTGAGAAGAATTAGGCAGTAAAATTTTGTAGTTTGTTATAAGTCAATTGATGTGATTCAACAGAATACAAATATTTATCAGATACCCCAAATTCATATCAGTTATTTATTGTATTTTTTTCTACTGTTTTCATTTCTAGTGTGACTGTATCCCAGACTTAGATATCTCATGTGCACAAGGGGTGATGATATCGACTCACGCAAATACCATGGGTCCCCCTACTGTATAAACTCTGAGCCTCTTCACCGCTACTAAATGCATGATCCTAAGAATTCAGATACAGCTTCAGTTAGCAATATAATCTTCAGTTAGTGTTCACCTTAAGTCTCATATAGTCTTCTAGCTTAGAAATAACTGTGTATTTTTATAATTACCTTAATGGCACCATTAATTTGTACAACTCGATAATCCAGATGGCGTATGTCTACCTGAAAATGAAAAACTGGATGAAACATTATTATCAAATGAAGAGGGAGGATTTGCTCTTGAGCCAATTGATATTTCAGGTCAGAGGCATTCATGTTATTTTTATCGTTGATGCACTGCTTTCTTATTTACTTTGAGATATTTGAATAATCCAAAAAATATTATAGGACATAATCAATCTAGTAATAGAATTTTTAACACAGTAGGAGAAGAGTATGAGGAAAATTTGAGATAATTCTTTCATTGTAATCAATTCTGTTCAAGTCATATATCCAAGTTGAAAAACAGGAACACTTGTAAGTGAATTCAGTTCAAGGAGTTATTCCACCATTCCTCTGTGTGCACGGAAACGAAGAAAACATGGTTATTTCCTTTAAGAAGTTGTATAGTTTGGACTTCCCCTCCAAATACTGGGGAATGCTATAGCCTCATAGCATCCTTATGAGCACTCACTGCAGGAAAGGAAAGCTCCCCCAACACTGGGCAGAGAGAGGATAAACAGGCAAATAGGCCCTGCAGACTTCTGCAGGTGAGTCCTTCCATCTGGTGACTCCCAGAGATCCCTCTTTTCTTGAAAACACGCCCCCTGACTCCTGTGGCTCCTAGCAGGAACACAAATGTGCTCACAGATTCTACCGTTGTGCCCAGGTGTTTGTTGGTTGGGGTGTGCCCCTAAGTCAAACCCAGGGAAAGCATCAGACTCTGCCTGCTGACTGGAGGGAAGAATTCTTCAGAGTGGGTTAGCTCAGCTTTTGGGTGCAAAAGTGGGGAAATTGGTATGGCTGCCTGTAATTAGACCACAACTAAGGCAAGAAAGAAATTGTGAACACTCAAGCTTTTTGATATAGTGGTCACATGGAAATTACTTACACATTCTCTTGGAGTATTTGATCTCGACTTTTTTTTTTTTGCTTTGATTTAGTTGGTGTTTATTTTCCCTCCTTCTTCTTGTTTCCCTGCTTCATTTCTTCAACTCAAGATTCTGTTGCAATAATTATTTTCTTAATTTTTATTTGTTTCTCCCACTTTTAAAATTCTCCTTTTAAAGTTTTTTTCTTTGCTATATTGTGCTCTCAGTCATGCCAATCTTCTCTCATAATAACCATCTGTCTTCTCTATTGTATTCCTTTTGTTCGGCCTTATCTTACCTAGCCCTGTCTTCCCTTAACTCCTCTCTACTCAGGTACACAAACATATCAACAAGTCCAAAAACGTAACAGCTTTCCTCAATCCCAAAGTACATCTCCCTCCTCCTACATCTTGTCCTTGCCCCTACAAATATCTTCTTAAAACCTTCAATGCCACCTTCTTCAATCAAACTAAAAGACTCCCAACAGAATCTTACTCCTTATCAATTTTTTCACCTATTATTATTTCTCTTGTTCTCCTACTGACTTACACTCCTCTTTCACCCATTCCCTCCTTCTCTTCCCTTTACCTCTCCTTTTACGTCGCAGACTAACTGCAAATAATAGCAGAATATAGGTTGCAAAGAGTATTGATAAAAGGTGAAAGTATAAATGCAAGGTTTATCACATATAAGTGATGTATGATCTGCTCTGTTGATAACTGACGTAACTATCAGTAATTGTTTCCTGAAAGCAGTGACAGGGTCCAAACCACTTCAGTTAAATAGCTGAAAAGGTAAAGACATCATATCACTGGAAGACCATATCTAACTAAAAAGATCTTCATATCAACTATAATCTCCCCTTACCCTATTTGACCTCAACCCTCAGCACCAAATTAAAACACACACACACACACACACACACACACACACACACACACACACATACACACACATACACACACAGATCCAAGGCAATACTGATGGAAAGGAGAGCAAATATCAGGTAGCAAAGCTTTACTAATTGATTAAAGAAGAGGTAAAAATACTTGATGTGTTCAAAGAGGATATGACCCAAAAGTACATGTAATTATCATAAAAAATGACTAATATAGATATGGGAAAAACAAAAATTTGGAAGAGCCAACCAAAATGGTTTAAAACATGAAAGACAAACTTACCAAAGATATAAACTCCACCAGAAGGTATCACACAGTAATTTTGGGATATAAAGATCCTATAGAATTCATAAATTGCAGAAATGGCCAGTGTGAAGACAGGGTTTCTGAAATCAAGGGCAAAATGGTAAATTATGATGAATTACTCAGAGAACCATTAAAAATGATAAAAGAACAAGAAAAAGTCATCCAACAGCTACTAGACAACATTAAGAACAACAATTTAAAACTAATCGGAGTTAGAGAGAAACTAGAAGACAGCACACATGGAATAAAAAATTCGTTTACAGAAATCAGTAGAAAACTTCTGAAGTTTGAGAAAAGAGTTTAGCACACAGGCAAGTGAGGCTTACAGAACACTATGCTTTAAAAAATAAAGGAGTTCCCTATTTTAATCAAAATACCAGGTGCCCAATTTTAAAAAAAAAGAATTTTAAAAGCTTTCAGTGAAAAGCAAAAAGTTATTTATAAAGATAAACCCTTTAGAATTACAGCAGACCTCTCAACATAAACTTTAAAAGCCAGGAGAGCCTGGAGTGCAGTATTTCAAGTCCTAAAAGCAAACAACTTCCAACCTGGATTAACATACCTGGTAAAACTTTGTTTCAAAGTAGATGGAGAAATAAGGACATTCCATGAAAAAGAAGAATTTAAAGAGAGATATATGAACACCAAACCAGCCCTCCAGGAAACACTGCAAAGATTATGAAGCCAACAAAGCCAAAAACCCAGATGGAATAAATTCATCAAGCAAGGCAAATAGATAAATAGAAAAAGGATGCAATGTCAGGAATAAATCAACACCTTTCAGTAATAGCTCTCAATGTTAAAGGCCTCAACTCCCCAATTAAAAGACACAGATTGGCAGACTGAATCAAAAAACAGAATCCAGGGATTGGAGATTTAGCTCAGTGGTAGAGTGCTTGCATAGCAAGCACAAGGCCCTAAATTTGATCTCTAGCACTGCCTCCCCACCAAAAAAAAAAAAAAAAAAAAAAAAAAAAAAATCCAACAGTCTGTTAGTCTGTTGCATTCAAGAAACTCATCTAATCCAAAAAAAAATTCACAGACTAAAAATCAAAGGAGGGAAAACAGTATTTCATGCACTGGTACCCCCCAAACAAGCAGGTATAGCAATTTTCCTCTCAGAAAAAGTAAACGTCAAGCTAAAACTGATGAGAAGAGACAAAGAAGTCACCCTATACTAGTTTTGGGAACAATCCAACAGAAAGAAATAGTAAGTGTAAGTATATATGTACTAAATACTGGAGGATCTTATCTTCATAAAAAAAAAATGCTGTACATAACAGATAATGTAAACAGCAACACAATCATAGTAGGTGACCTCAACACCCTACTTTCACAAAGATAGACCAACTAAACAAAAAAGCAGTAAAGAAATATCAGAGCTGAACACATTTGAACAAACGGATGTAATAGATATCTACAGAGTATTCTACCCTACAACAGAATACACGTTCTTAACAGCACAAGTAACTTTCTCCAAAATAGACCACATACTAGTCTACAAAGCTTACTTAAATGAATACAGAAGATTCAAAATCACCTCATGTATACTATCAGACCATTGTGCATTGAAACAAGAAATCAATCACAGAGAAAACTGTACAAAACTTATAAACATCTGGAAACTTAACAGTGCATTTCTGAACACCCAATATGTCACAGAAGAAATCAAGGAAGAAATTAAATAATTTCTGGAATCAAATGACGATGCCAGTAAACACACCAGAACCTATGGGATACAATGAAAGCGGTCTTAAGAGGGAAGCTTATTACAATCCATGCTCATATTAGAAAAACAAAGTAAGCTTAACTAAATACCCTAATGATGAACCTCGAAAAACAACAATGATCCGAATCCAAACTGAATTTAAGGAGAGAAGTCGAAGATCAGACTGGAAATGAATGAAATTGATACTTAAAAAAACCCTACAAAATATCAATGAATCGAAGAGCTGGTTCTTTCAAACAAAATAGATAAACCTTTAGCCAAACTTACCAAAAGAAAAAGAAAAAAACTTGCCAATTCAGTTAGAAATGAAAAAGACAAAATCATAGCAGACACAATTGAAATCTAGAAGATAGTAATTACTATGAAAAATTGTATTCCAACAATTTGGAAAATCTTAAGGAAGTGGACAGATTCCTAGACACACATTAATCATCTAAGATAAACCAAGAAGACATAAAAATTCTGGACAATCCAATAAGAAGCAATAAAATCAAGGCAGTAATTAAAAAAAAAAAAAAACAAAACTTCCAACAAGAAAAGCCCAGGACCTGAAGGATTCACTAAGTTCTACACGACCTTTAAGGATGCTGCAATACCAGTATTCCTCAGAATCGCCAGTGAAATTGAAAGGAGTGCTTTCAAACTCATTTCTGGAAGCCAGCATCACTGATCCCAAAACCAGACAAAGACCCAACTAAGGAAGAAAACTACAGGCCAATTATCTTAATAAACATAGGTTGAAAAATCTTCAGTAAGACATTGGCAAATAGAATGCAACACATCATCAAATGGTTCATACAGCATGACCACATAGGTTTCATCCCAGAGTTGCGAGGATGATTCAGCTTACACAAATCGATTAATGTAATACACCACATAAATGGGGAAGCAAGGACAAAAATCACACGATCATATCAATAGATGCAGAAAAAAACTTTGACACAATCCAACACCCATTCATGATAAAAACCTTAAGAACATAAGTATAGAAAATAGGTATAGGTGTAGAAAAACCTTACCTGATCTGATAAAAGCCATTTATGACAAACCAGTGGCCAACATCATATTAAATGGGGGAGAACTGAAAGCTTTTGCTCTAAAATCAGGAATAAGAAAAGGATTCCCACTGTCATCACTTATGTTCAACTAGTACTTGAAACATCATTCAGAGAAAGAAATAAACATTATCCAGCCAAAAGAAAGAAATGTATAGGAAATACAAAGGGATATGTATAGGAAAGGAAGAAGCCAAATTGTCATTTTGCAGGTGACATGGTCCTCTCATAAAAGATCCAAAAAATTCCACAAAAAGACACTTAGAGTTAATAACCAATTTCAGAAGTGTAACAAGATACAAAATCAACCCACAAAAAATCAGCCTATATACCAATGATGAACTCACCAAGAAATTAGGAAAACAGTACCATTTACAGTAGCATAAAGATAGATTAGATATATAGGAATTAACCTGATCAAGGAAATTAAAGACCTCTGCAACAAAAACTATTATTCTGAAAAAGGAAATTAAAGAGGGCATCAAAAAATGGAAAGAAACCCCCTCCTCCTGGATAGACAACCAATAGTGTCAAAATGACCATACTTCCAGAACCAATAGATGTAATGCAATCCCGATCAACATACCTACACCATTCTTCACAGAAGTAAAGAAAACAATTCTAAAATTCATATGGAACAGAAGAAACCCAGAGTAGCAAAAGCAATCCTGGGCAAGAAGAGCAAAGCTGGAGGCGTCACAATCCCAGATTTCAAGTTATACTACAAAGCTACAGTGGTAAAAATGGCATGGTTTTAGCACAAACACAAACCTGGATCAATAGAACAGAATAGAGGATGCCGATACAACCTTAGACACTGTCAGCTACTTGATCTTTGACAAAGGGAACAAAAACATGTTGGAGGAAAGATAACCTCTTTAACAAGTGGTGCTGGGATGAGTGGCTATCCATATGCATAAGATTGGAGCTGGACCTGTATCTTTCACTACATACTATACTAAAATTAAAAATAGACCAAAGATCTAAATATTAAAACAGAAACACTTAACCTTCTGGAAGATAAAATAGGAAAAAACTCTTAAAGTCATAGGCATAGGTGAAGATCTTCTGAACACAATTCCAGTTGCACAAAATTACAGCAATAATCAGCAAATGGGATTATATCAAATTTAAAAGCCTTTGCACAGCAAAGGAAACAGTCAAGTGGAGAGACAGCCTAAAGAATGGAAAAAATTTTGCCAGCTATTCCCTAGACAGAAGACTAATGTCTAGAATATATAATGAATTCAAAAGTTAGACGCCACCAAATAAGCCCCAATTTAAAAAATGGACAGGTGAAATGAATAGACATTTCTCAGAAGAAGAAAGTAGAAATGGCCAACAAATGTATGAAAAATGTTCAACATCTCTGGCCACTAGAGAATGGAAATTAAAACCACACTAAGATTCACTGTATACCAGAAAGAAATGGCAGTCATCAAGAACTCAGTAACAAATGCTGGTGTGGCTGTGGTGAAAAACAATGCTTATATGTTGTTGGTGAGAATATAAACTAATATAATGATTATGGAAATCTATATGGAGATTTCTCAAAAAACTAAAAATAGAAATTCCATTTGACCCAGCTATTCCCCTTCTAGATATTTTCTCAGAAGAGTTAAAGATACCATACTACGGGAATAAATTCATACTAGTGTTTATTGCAGAACAATTCATAAGAGCCAAATTCCAAAAGCAGTTTGTATGCCCATCAAGAGATGAGTGGATAGGCTGGGGATTTAGCTCAGCGGTTAGAGTGCTTGCCTTGCAAGCATAGGGCCCTGAGTTCAATCCCCAGCTCAAAAAAAAAAAAAAAAAGATGAGCGGATATCAAAAATGTGTATTTATACACAATGGAATACTACTCAGCTGTAAAGAAGGATAAATTTGGCACATATGTAGGAAAGATGGATTCACCAGAAAACATAATATTGAGTGAAAACCAGATACGTAAACTGAAATGTCATATGGATTTCTCCCATTTGAGTAATGCAGAGTACAAGTAAAGAGCAAATAAATGACTGATAAAAGGAATCTGAGAAATAGAGCTTTTTTGTAAATGGGAAGGGGTCCAAGAGGGCAAAGGAGAGGAGAGTGAGCAGTGAAAGGGTATTTAAAAAGATTTAATGTGCTTCATGTGCATGTACCAAATACCCACAATATAATCATTATATGTCATAAAGACGAACTAAAATAATAACAGCAGTAACAGTGAAAATGGAGAAAGGAGACCTAGAGACAGGGAGGGAGGTGGGGGGGAGACAAAGGGGAATAAAATGAATTTTTAAAAGAAGTTTTATAGTCTGATCAAGATAAATAAACATACGAGTGAAGATAAGGCCAAATAAAAGGATCAGAAGAGAGGAACTATGCATCCTACCATATAACCTCTACCATTTAACACGTTTTAAGGAATAAACAATAAGTATGAGTCTAATATATAACTAGGTCTCTTAAAAACAGTTTGGTTTTTAAAGTAGTATAATTGATACAAAGTTCAGTGTAACTTTTTCTGAGACATTCAAGAAATAAAATATTCCATTTTTTACAAAACTCCACCTCCATTCCACAGAACTGGCAAGAAATTCAGTCTGCACAGCTCCCCTGTGTGCACAGACCTATGTAGTACCAAAATTTGGGTGAGGGGTATGGGAGGTAGATTGAACCCCTGGCCATCAGCCACACCCATTTGTAGTGCTCACTGTCCCAGGCAGCCCCTGTACGATCTTGTCATGTTCCCAGGATTTTACTAAAGCACATCAACGAGGAGGTTCCTGTTCCTGCTAGCTCCATCTGATCTCAGATCTTCATCCACTGGAAAATCTAATCCTTTCTCCCCTTTCGCAGCTTTACTGAGAAGAGCTTGACTTCTGCTTCTGCCTGGTAAAATTTCCTAAATGAGTAAAATCCCATTGATATAGCTACCTACTTTGAATTTTTATATGAATTTCAGCAGAAGAGGAAAAAATCCACTGAACAAATATAAATTATGTCTCAAAAAGCTATCCTGTTACACAGGCATTTTAACGTCCAGACTGGTTAACTTCCCTCACAGTATGGCCTCTGCTCCATGTTTCCACAGTTGCCCACATAGCAGGTCAACAGAGTCCCTCCTAAGCACTTTTGAGGGACACCTTAATGAACACCTTTTTGCTTCTCAGACATGCTAGTTGTCCAAAAACCTTGCAAAGTATAATTTTCAGGGGAGAGAAGAGGGATTTTCTCTCCAATGCAACTCTGAAGGTTATTTCTTAGATATGCAGTGCCTAGAATATGATTTTATGAGACTGTATAATGAGCTACTTTTATCCCTTTTTTTTTAAATATTTAGACATTGCTGAGAAAAGGAAAAGCAAGAAAAGGAGATTGCTCATAGATCCAGTCAAGGAGATAAGTAGCAAAACTATGCATAAACAGCTTACTTCTTTTTCGGATACACTCATGGTTTTAGAACTTGCACCTCCTACCCAAAGATTAATGATGTGGAAGAAGAGGGGAGGAGTGGATATACTTTTGTCAACTGCTGCACAGGATTTGATTCATACTGAACTGAAAGTGGTAAGTTTCCCTCCTTTTACTTGAGTTCAATGTTTGTTTATAAATAAAATCATATTTATTTACATACATATATGTAACAGAATTTGAACTTGTGAAAAAAATAACCATTTATAAATTAATGTGTTGGATATGTCTGTGTGAATTACAGTTTTCACTTTTTAGTATATGTGATTATGCTTTATTGAATGGGTACAGAAACAAGAAATAAAAATGTATGTTTTTACAGTTGTTTACAAAATGCTTTCTGTCCTCTGGCTTTAAACTTGGAAGAAAATTGGTACAGAAGGAATCAGTAAGGGAAGAACTGGGAAGACAAAACATAGTAGGTGAGACTTCCTAATTCTGTTGATGTTGAAAAGAATGTCATGAAAACAAAAGTCTCATTTTTACATTTTGGAGGAAAAATGGGATCCAATTATCTATTTTCAAGTATAAATGCTATCTCTAGAAGAGTATTTGAACTTAGTAATTACTTTAGTATTACATTTTTCTGTTTTTCAGATTCATTTTTATCTGAAAGGCTTCATTGAAAAGATGAAACTATATGTACTATGTGGACCTTTTTTTTTTTGTTTTCTTTCTTACCTTCCCTAGTCCCAAAGTCAGTACTCGTAAACCCTTAAAAAAGAAAATCTTTATATCTAGTAGGATAGTATTTCTCTTTAAAACAGCTAACATGAAAAGTCACCTGGTGATAGCAATACAATTAACCCGAGACATAGGTATTACCATACATCCACAGACTATTTACAATTGATTATTTTTGTGACAATTATAAATTAGTGGGGTTGGGAATTTAGCTCAAGTGGTAGAGCACTTGCCTAGTAAGCACAAGGCTCTGAGTTCAATCCCAAGGACCAATCAATCAATCAAACAGTAGTAAAACTAACTTATGTGATGAATAAAACCAACATATGTGACACTTCCTCTTCCCAATCAGTGTTAAAATCTACTGAATAATATACCATAATGGGCTTGAACTCTCTATGTTGTCTTGTGAATGAATGTGTGAGAGTGAGTGTGGAGTCAATGTATGACTTTGTGTATCTGGCAAAGAATGGGGAGTGGAGGTTATAGAGAAAGATGAGGGGAAAGAGAAGTTTAATATGTGAGAATTAGAGGAGCCATAACAAAGTTTGTACTCTCTTTGCCTAAATTCTTGGATTCCAAGTTGTCCATCAGAAGTTTTCTTTTGTAACAAACATACCTCAATTCATGTTTGAAAGATATCTTAGTGAAATATTCTTTGCTTCCTTGGTAATTCAGAGATCTCCATGATGGAAGAGCCAAATTCCCAGCAAGAGTTAAATCAGCCCCAGATTTGGAAGGATGTGATTGATGAATTCAAGAGTAGCTCTAATGAGGATATGGCTAAAAATAGTAACTCTGAGGTAAATTAACCAGGAAGAATCATAAAAATATTTTTTTTTACACAGCTTTGGTGAAAGAATGTTGGGACTCTGATTTATTTTCTTAATTTTATAGATCATATTTCTTCTATCACTTGGTATTTTCTTCAGTAAGTAGCAATACTATAGTGTAAAAAATGATTTTCATCTGTAAGACGATATTTTCTACAAGTTTAGGATAATGATTCACAAGATAAGATGGTTTCACAATGAGGTACTATTTTTCACCATATATTAAACGAATCATTGTCTGACCTTGAATCTGCCTCTGTCCTGAGAATCCTGCTAGGCCTCATTTTCAAAGTGTCATGGAATCTTTTAGGGCTCTAGCCAATAAGTCTGTTTTGTTTCTCATCATAACTTCACCTTTCATGCCACTAATATGTTTTAGGCCTTCAATTGCCTTGACCTTGAATCTGAAAGTCTAATGACCCATGACCAAAACAAATTTTTAAACTTTTTATTTGAAGACATACTCTCCATTTGAAAAACAGCTATTGGAAAATATAGTCAGAAACAATGTGCTTTAAAATATTTTCTCAATTGTCATTTTGTAGATTGTACAAATGTAAATATTATCACACTAGATAAAAATAAACCAGTGCTTTTCTGGTCTGTTCTATAATCACTGCATTTGGTGGTGGGGGGTGCTGGAATTGAACTTGCCTTGTGTTTGCTAGGCAAGTGCTCTACCACTGAGCTCAATCCCCAACCCCCATCACATCATTTTGGTAACTACTCAAGGAATTCAAAGTTAATCCACAGTGAAACCGAATGCCCTTGGAAGGAAAGAGAGTTTCACAGTGCATTAAAACAGGATGTATTTTACTAAATATTTGATAATACATTGGATATCATAAACTGGGTTGCCAGGACCATCTTCCTCACTTGAGCTCAGTCATTTCTTAGACTGTACCTACTGAAATTTATGATTAGACAAACTTGTTTAGATTATGATGTTTAGAAGGAAAATATAAGTAATTATTTTAGAGATAGTAATAATGTAATTGTCCCATGTGCTTGAAGTGAAAAGAAGGAAAAAGATTGCTGTACCTGCTCTTTTGAATCTTTACTCTTTTTGCCCTATGCTATGTTTTAACCGTCAATTCCATTCTTACTTTGCTTCCAAAATGGTGAAGAAATGTGCAATATAGTTGATGTATGGAAACACAATCAGTCTGAAGGGACAGGAAAATACTGATTCTGAGTAATCAATTTCAAATCCTCATAAAATAGAATTTTTATATATAATAATTATATAATTGAGAGTATCTGAAATGTAGGCTATTCATAAAAAAATAAAAAGAAAAACATGATAAACCTCCAAAAATATGTATAATAAAGGATAAAATACAATTTCATATATTGGCTAAAATTTTAAAGAGCAGAGATGAATAGTTAAGTAAACTATGTTAGGGGAAACTCTTAACCAAGGTCAGGGATGGCAGCTGAGCAAAGAAGCTTGGAGATAATCTGAAAATGACAAAGGCCCATCAACTTTACAGCAGTGAAAAGGGGAGGAGATAATGGGGAATGGAGAATTTCTGGCTTTCTCTTTTTCTTTCTTCTTTTATGTCTTTGCTCCCCTTTCAGAGGACACAATTTTTCTTCCCCCTTGCCAGTGACAGCTCCAGCAGCAGTGTCTGGATTCCTGTCATAGCCCCAGGTGGGGATATTAATATCCCTTCCCTTACTCTCACTCCCTCTGGCTGCCCATTGCCAGTCTTTTTCCTCTGCCATCTGGTAGTGTCCTGAGGGGCCTGGGGCTAGATAAAATGCTTCAGGGGGAAAAACAATCTCGCCAGCATACCAATAGTGACTTTTGTCATGAGGTCAGCAGTGGAGGAGGAAGTAGGAAGGAAAAGGATGGAAAGCAAGCTCTTTCTTTGTAGGAAGCATATGGAAGAAAGGAATGTTTACGTTAGGAACTACCTACCTGGGATATTTTAGAAATAATATTTTGAGACTATGGTAGTATCTTAAATTAGTTTGAGGAATAAGCATTCATATTAAAGCATTTACAAAATTAGATTGTTCTTACAATAACCACTAGCAGAATTACCTATCTTTCCCTAATTTTCTTTAGCAGGATATTATTGAAATTCCACCTACTGAGGAATCATCTATAAAGGATGCATTCTTGGCCCAAGAATATTGTCCAGTTGAATTGGTAAATATGTGTGTAATCTTGGGGATATTCTTAAAGACAGTTCCTAATATTAAATGTTTTAGTTATCTAAAATTTAGTTTTTAGAGGTGTCCTGTTACTTTCTAAAGTTATAATTTAAATTTGTAATCTCAGTAGAGATGTTTGTGAATACTTTGATAAAGCATTCAGAATTTTGCTTTTCCTTTTGTCTTAATTTATTTTGAAACTTGAAATAATTTTAAAAGAATATGTAGAAATTTTGTTCTTATCAAAGTCAGTGTTAAGTTTTTAAATTTTGAGAATCACTGTTTTAAATTTTTCTTAAAACTTTAAAAATATCTAGAGAGCAGGGCACAGTGGCTCACACCTGTAATCCCAGTGCTCTGGAGGGTGAGGCAGGAAGATTCCTGTGAGGTCAAGGCCAGCCTGGGCTCTATACTAAGTTCAAGGCCAACCTGGACTTTGTAGCAAGACCCTATTTCAAAAAAAAAAAAAAATCTCTAGAGAAACCATGCTTATTAGGGGTATAGTCTCAGCAGTGATGGTGAACCTTTTAGAGCTTTCAGTGATGCAAACAGCCAGCTGTGGCACCCATGCCATCAGTTTGCCACACTGGTCTAGGGCATTTGAATTCTTTTTACAAAATAGTTTGGGCATTTTTTTCTAGAAATCATAAAATAAAATGATCTGCTCAAAGGGCCACATACTGATAGCAAAGCCAAAAGTAAATTCTGATTTACCTGACTCCCTGTGTGTTACTGCCTTCATTTTTTCTGTTCCTTGTCAAAGAGTACTGAAGGCATGTTTAAAATTGTAAGGAATTTTAGCAAAAGTTCTTAAATAATATTAAGCCACCTCTTAATGTCTGATATAAATTTGTTTTATAATTATATTTGTAATGAATTATAAGACTATTAGATTGTTTTCTCATACATGGAAAACAGACTAACTTCTTTGGACAATTTAAGAATGAATGACCTGAACTTTTTACCTAAGACATCCATACAGCTGAGCTATAAGTGAGTTGATTCATTTTTGCCATTCTCTTTGCTTCCATATAGACACAGGTTGTTTTCGCATATGGTCTAGCAACATAGCATGAGTTCAGCTATTTTAATAAGCCTCTGAATTTTCCACACAATACTTTCAGTTGTAGGATGTCCAGATAGATCAGATGAACAGGCATTAGCAAAACACACAGACTATTCTGAGCTTTTCTCTGGTTAGTTGTACATTATAGGTGAAGCTACAGTTTCACGGATCTTTAACAAAGAGATTTCTACATTTCAGAAATAGCATTTGTGTACTTGACAATAAAATAAATACAAGTGAGTACGTGAACTAATTTACCCAAGGACAGATCAGAGAGAATAAGCGTACATTGTAGCTGGATAGATTTTGGAAAACCCTTCAGGGAAAATGACTATATTCTCAAATCACTCTCACTGGATGTAAGAAAGGACATAGCATAGGCAGGACCATGCTGTGTAGCTAGTCCTGGAAGCAGGTGTGGCTGGGAGGTTGGAGACTCAACGGTTCTGGACTGAGTCAGAGGGTCCCTTTAGCCTTGAATGATTTAAGTATGAGACAGAATATTTTAGAAATTTCTGAAATCATCTTGGAGTGCATGAAATCAAAAGTACTTTGAGGAAGTATTTGGGCTCCAGAGCTGTGGGTGAAGCTAGACAAACAGGGGACATGTGATAAGGGTGACACAGGTGCTATTGGTCAGAGCTAGCCTAGGAAAAAATGGTAAAGTAGGTCAACTCTGTGCAGCTTCCCTCCCCCAGCCCTTTGTAGGCTGCTCTTCTATCAGATTCCTCACCTCTCCTATGCCCAGTTTCTGTTCTCAGCTCGTATGATGTTAGTTGGTAGGGACTACAGTGAGTTCTTGTAAAGAAATTTCAACTTTACAATTTTAAATATTAAGATATAGTGGTTAAGCTTTTAAGACTGAAAAGAATGAATCTGTTCAGGTAACATGACAGGTAATGGGTTAAACTTTTCTGGACAAGGCACTCTGAAAATGTGAAAGGTTTCTAACCCAACTGTCACAAACTACTAAACACCAGGTATTTTTAGAGCTTCTTTATCACCACCTAAGTTCAGATAACTTTAGAAGACACTTTTTTCATAGCTTTGTATCTACTCCTGTCAGCTGACTTCAGATTGACTAGAAAAAGAATAGATCTATCTCAAAGGGCTTGTCTTGGCTAAGTTTATTTCTCAGAGTGCATAGTGCTCTGAGATGCATTACTAAGACTGCAGAATCTCCTACTTTGGACCTCCTTCTCAGAAGAAAGTCTGGGGAGTATATGCGTAATCCTGCACAGGTCGATGTGTACTTATGTTAGTCTCACTCTCCGCATTATCAGACTCTAAGGTCTTTGTTTGGTAGGGGTCATTGTTACAGTTGTGTTTCTTATAGCAGCTGACATTATGCTTGGCACATAATTCAGTAAAATTTGCTTAAATGAAATATTTTATTTGTCATTTAACAGGAGTCATCGGAGAATGAACAAAAGAGTGAAGCTGAGAGATGGTATCAAAGATTATTTCAGGTGTTAAATAGTTTACGGGTAAGGATGGTAGGGTTTGTCAACTCTATTTTTGTTTTAAAAATAGACAAAACACTGATTTTAAGCATCTAGACATTTAAGAAAACAAAACTATCATTTTGTTGTGGGCAAATTCTACTAGCATGAGATGATTTTGAGTATTATACCTTGGGCTAAATGTAGAAGTTTTGGTCCCTGCATATTCTAATCAACTCCTAACCCACACTAATGTCCCCAGACATCTGTTCTGTGTCCCGCTCTTGTTTTAGCAATAGAATAACTAATTCTAAATACAGAACTAAATTTATAATAGTTTATGAATGATAAATCAGGAAACTTTCACATTTAACTTGTACTTTTATTATATTAAGAGATATATGTAAGTTCAATAGTGCTGTGCTATAAGGCTGAAAAGGAAAGACAGAAGTCTTTTGTGTCTAATCCCTGCTCATGCAAGCAACTGTAGTAAACCGTTTCTTTTAGTATTTATATTCATGTGTCTTAACTGATATATTTTACAGCTCTTTCTTGATACTTCAGCTTTAAATTTTTTTTTTTTTTTTTTTTTTTTTTTTTTTTTTTTTTTTTTTTTTTTTTGGTGCTGGGGATCGAACTCAGGGCCTTGTGCTTGTGAGGCAGGCACTCTAACTACTGAGCTAAATCCCCAGCCCCAAAGCTTTAAATTTTATCTGTTGACTTTTTTGACAGAAAATGAAAATTTAGTTTAGTTTTGCTCCGTATTACAATACACTTTTAGCACAGTATTCAGTGTTTACAATTTTATTATATTTGTGATACAGGTTTATTTGTGACAGAAAGCCAAAACATATCTGATTTTAAAGTGAAGTTTATTTTTCTTTTAGGTAAAATTCTAAACCATTATGTAGCAGTGTTCACAAAGTTGTCAGGGACTAGTTTCCCTTTTTCTTGCTTTCCTTATTCTCAAGATGCAAAATAGCTAACTATCCAGGATGTCTGTATTCCAATCAGCAACAAAGCTTTCTTTAAGGGTATAACCCAGAAATTTTGTGTGTCACTTTTCACATTGACCAGGACTTACTTCCATTGCCATCTCTATCTGGGAAATAATAGTTCTGATTTAGTAACCTTAAGCCCTGCTAATAATTCTCCTGCTGTGGAGAAAGAAAATGCATATTAAGGGGCAACTAGCACTTACTGCCACAAAGATTATGTAAAAAACTAGTTCATACTGAAGCTTCACAGTATAATTACATTTTTATAAACTTCGTGGGTTTTTTAAATTGTTTGAATTAATCATTACCTCACTTCTTCCATTTATTTAATGTCTCTGTATACCCATCTTTAATTATTTTTCCAAACTTTTCGATAATATAAACCCCCTTTTTAGTCTGTATATCTAATATATCAATTGAACCATCAGTTCCATTTTTTTCCTTGAAGATGACCCTTTTAGAGCTAATCATCCTCTTCTTCTAATCCAAACTAATTGCTCTTTCGGTCTGCTCCACAGCTCCTAAATTGGGACATTCCTTTATCATAAACATGAAAATGTCTCTGTTCCCTCTTAGTTCCTCTATTTCTTGGTGCTTTGATTTTCTTTTATCTTAAAATTTTGGTGGTTAATACCATCTCATAATTTCCTGATATAAATAGTGTGTAGGAGACAGAGACCTTGCAAACAAACCTGAATTTTTTTAATTTTACCTTGCACTTTATTGGTTGTCTCTGGACATAAGTTAGAAATAATTTATTTCTGATGTCAAAAGCTTTGTAATATTTCTAGGATTCTTGTGTTCTTATTGAAAAGTTGCCTTGGTTCATGAGCCTTTGTTTTCTCTCTAAAAGCTTTTGGGTTCTTTCTTTATCTCCAGTGCTCTGGAATTTCATGATGACGTGCTTTTTTTCTTTCTTTTTTTTTTTTTTAAATTTATTGTGCTGAGCATGTAGTGTGTTCCTTTCATGAGATATTCATGTACTTGGCTTTTAGGAATTTTTTTTTCTTAGACATCCTCTTGGTTTATCTGTTCTCTCTTTTTAGAGGACCTATAGATCAGATAATGAATCTCCTGAATTGCTCCTTCAATTTAAAAAATATCTTTTATCCCCTGTATAGATTTCCTTTGTTTTTGTATTTTTCCATTCTCTAGAAGATGCCCCCAACTTTACATTTCAGGCTTTATGAAAATTTTATTGTTGTTTTCACCTTTTTGTTTTCCAGGAGTTGCTTTTTGTGTGTTTCTAGTTACTAGCTATTCTTTTGTTTCATAAAATCCTAATCCTTTTAAAATAATTATTTATTTGATTTTAAAAAAAGTTTGTTGGGCTGGGGATTTAGCTCAGAGGTTAGAGTGCTTGCCTTGCAAGCATAAGGCCCTGAGTTCGATCCCCAGCTCCAAAAAAAAAAAAAAAAAAAATTTGTTGCCAGGCATGGTGGCACTGTCTCTAATCCCAGCACTCTGGGAGGCTGTGACAGGAGGGCTGCAAGTTCAAGTACAGTGTAGGCAATTTAGCAGTTTTGTGAGACTCTGTCTCAAAATGAAAAATAATGAAAATGAAATGAAATGCAGATGGAATGAAATGGAATAAAATGAAATGAAAAATAAAGGGCCAAGGATATAGCTCAGTGCAAATCCCAGTACCACACACACACAAAAAAAATTCCTTTTTGAGGTATGGTTAATATAAAATGAACTATGCATGTTTAAAGTACAGTGTACAGTGAAACTTATGTATATACCTGTGAAGCCATCACTATGACTCATGAACATATCTAAAACCCCCACAAGTTTCCTTGTATCTTTTGATAGTCCTTTGTACTTTCCTTCCCCCTTTATCCCTAAGCAAACACTTACCTGCTTTCACTATTCATGGATGCAGTGAAAAACTTCTCTTAACTTTAGAAGTTACAGTTTTCTTCTGCTCCCTGAATTCTTTTAATGATTTTCTTGAATGTTTTCTTTTTGTTCTTTAGTGTTAGAGCTTCAATGTCTGGTGGATCTTTCATTATCTGTTTTTATTTAAGACTGAGACGTCAGAAAACTGATTTTGGAAGTTATATGCCCATGAGCAGGACTTGTATGTAGTCTTGTTGTCTTAATAGTGAGTTAACTGGATGGTGCCCTTTCCCCAGATGTCATCATCTAAAGATTTTTTTCCTTTGGAGTGGTCAGTTTTCTCTGAGCATTCTTTTCATCTACTACCTAGGGGATATGCATGATGTCAGTGGTTCAGGAACCAAAAAGAAGTCAGGGAAAGGTTAGTTGTCTCACTGGGCAGGTGTGGAATGTCATTTAATCTTATTCGTAGTATGACACTTTTCCTTCCCCATCTACAGTGCCAGTGTCCCACATCCAGAGCCTCAATGGTTGGTATCTCCAGAAAGATACCTTCTTGCCTGCTGCTGCTCACTGTAGTGGCCTGTGGTTCTTAGAGGCTGTGAAATGGACAGAGGGTCTAACTTCCCCTGAGTCTCAAGGAATTCTGTTTTCAGTCTCACCTCTAACTTATGATATTCTCATGTCTCCAGCCCCTGAGTTTTTTCAAGGTTCTGTACCTCAACTTGTCTTTGCTTTTTGCTGGTTTTGCCCTCTCTGTTGATATTTAGGTTTCAGCTTTCTCTCCCCAGCTAAGTCAGTTATGTCATCCATTTTCTTTGTCTTTATCTCTTTTATTTGTCATTTTTTATTCCTTTACTCTCATTTTTCTAAAGAGCTTCTGAGGAAAACACAAATAAGCACATATGTTACTCTTGCATATTTGTGCCCTCGGGGTTTTTCAAGAAAATTCTTAAAATTGAAAAAGCTGTTCCCACTTTCTTCCAGGGGAAATCCATCTTGTCGCACAAAGGAGGAGATAAATGAAGGCTGGGTTTATAGTCTCTGAAAGGCTGCTGACTCTGGGGTGCAACTTTGATTAAGATAAACCACAATAAAATGTTCACTTATTAATTTGTTAAGTGCTATGGACTGGCAAAAACTTATAATGATATTTCTAAAAGTGCTTAACAACTATCTAAGGAGTATGAGACTCACAGGGATACTGACTAGTATTGACTACAGTATTTCTAACTAAAAACTATACTTTCGTAGGAAGCTGATTCCAAGTCTTAGTCTTTATGAAAACAGTTATCTTCACCCACAATTACTTTATTGTACCTTATTTTTAGTGGGTATACAGATGCCCTGTGATGATTCCAACATCTTTTTAATCTGTACAAAGAAACTGGAACATGTTTCATTATATTCTTCTGCCACTGAAACGTACAAATGTACTTCTCTATTTACCTCTAATGTTCTTTATAGTCATCCTAGTACTTTTAGGAAGTCTGATAAACCAACCGTTCACATTATATTTGAAGCCTTCCAAAGTCCTGTAGATTCTTTTCTGCCTGCAAGTCTAAAGTAATTGCACTTTCCATGGAAGGAATTTATTTTGACATCAATTTTTTAAAGACCTAACACTTATATAACACATTATAAATTTGTATAACACTTTAGTATTCTTTTGCTGCATTTTTTTCAATGAGCCAAGCTTGCACGTAGTGAATTAGTGGTTTTATAAGTTTATTAGAGTTGTTTGTATTTCTCCATTGAAGGATATCATAATCACATACCAAAATGCTCAATATTTTGTTGTTTATAATGCATCCACAACCTGCTTTACTTCTAATGATTTTGTTTCCCTTCCTTTCCCCCTTTCCAACTATTTTCCCAGGAATCGAACAAGATGGGAATGCAGTCCTTTAGTCTGAAGAAGCTCTGCAGAAATAGTGACCGAAAACAAGCTGCTGCCAAATTTTATAGCTTTCTTATCCTAAAAAAACAGCGTGCTATTGAGCTGAGTCAGAGTGCTCCCTATGCAGATGTTATAGCTACAGTGGGACCAATGTTCCATAAAATGTGAAGGAAATACAGAGCATGCAGTCAGCATAGACTGACTTTCTGTCTCTCTCTAAATTCAGAATAATCATAGCCAGAATTGGAAATCTATCTGCTCACAGAAATATTAATTATAGTTAGGTAATTTTTTAAACTTAGCTGATTTGAATGTATAGCATTTATCATTTTCTTGGTTTGAATGTAGCATTTAAGGTCCAGTTATGATACATTTTAAAAACATGATATGCCTTTAAGAGTCATTCAAGGATTTTTTTAAAGGCTATTTTATATTGGATTATTTATTCAGTCTTTATGGGATTTCTGAATATTAATGCTTATTTCTTGGCAAACAATAACTTATTTGATTTAATATATGTCATCTTTGATATGACCCAGTGTCATGGTTTTTCATCTGATATCTTAATTGAAGAATTGTAAAATTTGTATTTGTTTTAAAGCACTTACCTGGCTTTTAGCCTATTTACAGATCATTTAACTCTTTTATTGACTATTTAGTGATTATAACCACCATTAATATCTCAGTGAAACAAAATTTACTCCAAACATTAAAAAAATTAACAGAAACTGCTACAGCATGTTGTCTGCAGTTATAACTTGAGTAAAAATTGCTGAAACAAGCAAATATTCTTGTACTTGGTATTTACTGAGCATTTTTGACATTAAAACTATTGCTTTTTTCTTAGTTGAAATTTGAGTTAGCTTTTCATATATGCTCTATGAACTCCACTGTATGCTATAACTCCACTGTAGCCTATAAACTATATATTCCAATATATAGCCTGTACTCTATAAAACGTTGTATTTGGAATTATGCTACATATAACTAAGTTCTAAATAGTTTCTATGAATACATTAACTATAAGACATAAATATCAGAATTGCTTTTTTAATTTTATTTTTAAAATCAGCATGCTGAAAAAATGACCTCTTAATTCTGGTGCACAGTTCTATAAATTTATTTATTTATTTATTTATTTATTTATTTATTTATTTATTTATTTATTTATTTTTGGTGCTGGGGATTGAACTCAGGGCCTTGTGCTTATGAGGCAATCACTCTAACCACTGAGCTAAGTCCCCAGCCCCTAGTTCTATAAATTTTAACATACACATAGTTTCCTGGAACCGTCACCACAGTCAGGATACCAGCAGTAACAACATCCTAAGAAACTCCCTGTGTTATCCTTTTGTAGTCATATCTTTCTCCCATGCTAATCTGGCAACCACTCTTCTCCTTGACTACATTTTTGTCTTTTTGATAATGTCATATAAATAGAATTATATAGCATGTAACTTTTTGAGATTGGTAATCTTTGATCTTCACCCAAGTGGTTGAATACTTTGTTCCTTTTATTGCTGATTAGTATTCTCTTGCTGGACGTGCCAGTTTCATTTATGCATTTATCCATTCAAAGACATTTAGAGTGTTTTCAGTTTCGTTGATTATAAATAGAGCTACATACTTTTGTGTACAGTTTTTGTGTAAATATAAGTTTTTATTTCCCTAGTAGTGGGATTGCTGGGTCATATGTATGTTTAACTTCATAATAAATTATCAAATTATTTTCAGAGTGGATGTATTTTGCATTCCCTGTAGTAATGTTTGAGTTCCAGGTTACTTGTTATATTGATATAATGGTAGATCTGCATCCAATTGTAAGAAATAACGTAGACAGACCAGTTTCTCCTAATGATAACATTTTGCCTAACTTTATTACAATATCACAACCAAGAAATTAGCACTGGTACTACCCACCCACCTTAGTCAGATTTCAACAATTTTATATGTACTCATTTGTGTGTATGTGTATTCAGTTCTGTGTGTGTGAATACTGCTGTAGTAGAGAAAGCACAGTTCCATCACAAGGATCACTTACATTGCCTTTTGTTGGCCACAGCTATCTCCCTCCCTTCCTTCCTCCCTAGCCCTTGGCAACAACTAAGCTGTTTCTATTTCTATAATTTTGTCGTTAATAGAATTGGGTTTTGTGGGTTAACTTTATATCCAGTGATTTTGCTAAACTCATGAATTAGTTTTATGTGATTTTATTGGTTTGTTTTGGAGATTTCTTGGTATTTTCTACACAATCATGTTGTCTATGTAGAGGGACAGTTTTATTTCTTCTTTTGCGATCCATGTGTCTTTTATTTCTTTTTCTTACCCTGTAACACTTGCTAGAACTCTTATTGAACACAAGTGGTGAGACTAAACATCCTTGCATTTTCCCAGTCTTAGAAGGGAAGTATTCACTTACTTACTTAGAAGGGAAGTCTTTCACTACTAAATATAATGTGAACTATATTGGAATTATATTGTTTTGGGCTTGAGGATATTATTTGGGAGAGGTATTTGTATCAGGTAGGGGCCTGAATTAGTCCACTATCTATTACTATAACAGAATATCTGATGCTGTTATACTTACTTACTTACTTAGAAGGGAAGTCTTTCACTACTAAATATAATGTAAACTATATTGGAATTATATTGTTTTGGGCTTTGGGACATTATTTGGGAGAGGTATTTGTGTCAGGTAGGGGCCTGAATTAGTCTACTTTCTATTACTATAACTGAATATCTGATGCTGGATACTTACAAAGAAGAGGCTTACTTAGCTCACAACTTCTTGGGTGAAAGTCCAAGAACAAATGGCCTAATCTATTCATTTTCTCTATATTCTTTGGTTAGGGCCCCCTTGGCTGTATCACAACATGGCAGATGGCATCATGTCTAGTGCATATGCAAGAAAGAAGGATCATACAGTAATCAGGAAGCTAGAGAGAGTCATAGTACATGCTTGCTCTTTTTATGACAACTTGCTCTCACAGGAATTAACCAGAGTCTGTGCCCCGAATAATCTAACCACCTTCTACTAGGCACCACCTCTTAAAAGTTCCATCACCTCAACTCTGCCATATTAAGGAACAGCCTTCCAGCACATGAACTTTGGGAGACATCCAAACTATAGCAACGACATTCCTTCCTAATCCCAGTTTCCTAACCACTGAGCTAAATCCCCGGCCCTTACGCCACATTTTTTATCCACTTATCAGTTGGTGGACAGACATGTGAGTTGTTTCTACTTTTTTGACTAGTATAAATAATGCTGCTATTAACATTAGTGCATAAATTTTTGTGTATGCATGTTTTCATTTTTCTTGGGCATATACCTAGAAGTAGAATTGCTAGGTCACATGATTAACTGAAGTTTAACTTTTTAGAGGAGCTTCAAGGTGCTTTCCAAAAAACTGTACTATTTTACATACCCATAAGCAGTGTATCAGGTTCCAGATCCTTTATACCCTTGCCATCGCTTGTCATTGTCCCTTTTTTATTATTATTGCCTAGTGAGTGTAAAGTGGTATCTCATAATTCTAATACATATTTCCTTAAGTATAATGATGCTGAGTGTCTTTCCAAGTGATTTGATGATATTTTGTTGAGAGTGTGTGTGTGTATGTGTGTGTGTGTGTGTGTGTGTGTGTCCATAAGGGATATTGGTCTTTCTTTTCTTGTTCTTTTTCAGGGTTTGATATCAAAGTGATACTAGCTTCATAAAATAACTTGGAAACTGTTTCCTCTTTTTCTACTCCTCTGGACAAGACTATGTCTTTGTATTATTTCTTCATTAAAAGTTTGGTAGAATTTACACCATAAAGGCATCTGGATCTGGAGATTTATATCTTGGAAAGTTTTCAACTATGAAGCCAGTGTTTAAAATAGTTGTAAGAACATTAGTTATCTATTTCATTTTGGGTGAGTTAGTAGTTTGTGCTTTCAAGAAATCATTCCATTTCATCTACATTGTTGAGTTTAGAACTGGTGGGTATAGAATTGTTTCAGATATTTCCATATTATCCTTTAATGCTTGTGATAGCTACAATAATAAACGTGTTTTCATTTCAGATATTGTTAATGTATGTCTTCTGTCTTTTTGTTTTTTAGGTTCTCTAGAGGCTTGAAATTTTACTGGTCTTTTTGAAGAACTATATTTTGATTTTACTGATTTTTTTCTTTTGTTTTTGTTTTCAATTTCATTCATCTTTACTCCTATGTTTATTATTTCTTTTATTAGAGTTGTTTTGGGATTCTTTTGTTCTTTCTCATTTTATTGAATAACACAGATAATTGACTTGTGATCTTCCTCTTCTAATGTGAACACACATATTTCCCTCTAAGCACTGTTTTAGCTGTATCACACATTTTTAAATTTTATTTTATTTTATTTTAAACCAAGAACATGTATTGGTACATTCTACATACAATGGTCACATTCATTACATTTATTCTGTACCTATACATGATGTATCTTGGTTCTCCCCCCCTCTCCCCCGCCCCTCCCATCTGCTCGCTCCCTCCCTATTTACAGCAGGTTCATTCATCATTTTCCATATTTTCCCATTCCCCTCTTTCCCCTGTTGCTTTTCTGCTTTTCCCCTTCTTTCCTTCTAGTACTCCTCTCCTCTGCACACCATCCTCCTTTTATATAATATCTATTATACCTCTTTGTCCTTATTTACAGTTATGGTTTCTCATATCAGAGAAACAATTTGATGTGTATTACACATTTTGATATGCTGTATTTCCACTTTGGTTGGCTAAAAAATATTTTCTAATTGCCCTTGCAACTTCCTCTTTGACCTGTGAATTATTTAGAACTACGTTACTTAATTTCTAAGAGTGATTTTCCTATTTTTCAGTAACAAATTTTCGAATTTCTTTTTGTTTGGAGAACATACTTTAAGTGATTTTGTTTCCTTTAACTTTATTAAGACTCATTTTTTGAGCTAGTTTGGATCTGTCTTGCTGAATGTTTCATGGGCACATAAAAACACTATATACTTGTTAGGTGATTGTCAGTAAATGTCAGTTGGATGTAGCTGTTTGATAGTGTTCAGTTCTTCTTTGCTTGTTTTCAGTCTACAGTTCTATTAATTACTGAGGAAGGAGTGTCTGTGTCTCCAGTTATAATTGTGTTTATTTCTTTCAGTTTTTGCTTCATGTATTTCCCAGCTCTTCTATTCAGTGCAGACACATTTGCACTTACTATGTATTCTTGGTGCAATGGCTTTTTTGTTATTGTAAAAGGAATTTCTGTATCCGTGGTATTTTTTTTTCATTCTGAAGTATGCTTTTTCTGATATTAATATAGCCATTTCAGCTTTCTTTTTACCAATATTTGCATGGAATGTACTGGTAATTTTTCCATCTTTTTAGTCTACCTGTATCATTATATTTCATTATATTTAAAATGAGTTTAAGATTGCATTTAGTAAAGTCATTTTATAAATCATTCTGACAATCTTTGTTTTAATTGATCTGTTTAGACCACTTACATTTAATGTGGTTATTGACATGTTTCGATTTAGGTCTGCCATTTTATTTTGTTTACTGTTTATTCCATTTTTCTTTTTCCCTCTCTCTCTCCCCCCCCCGCCTTCCTCTCTCTCCCCTCCCCCACTTCCTTCCCTCCCTCCCTCCTTCTGTGTGTGTGTGATGATAGTGGATATTGAACCTGGGTCCTTTGCACTGAGCTACATCCTCTAGCCATTTTATTTTTAATTTTTGAGATAGGGCCCTGCTAAGTTGCCAAATTGCCCAGGCTGTGTTTGAACTTACCATCCTCCTAACTCAGCCTCCCAGAGTGCTAGGACTACAGGCATTTGCCATCATGCCTGGCTCCCTCTAATTATCATATATAATTCCCCCATTCACACCTTCTTTTGAAATATTTGAACATTTTTAGAAGTACATTTTAATTTATTCTGTTTTTATTATGTATTTTCTTGTACAGTTTTTAATGGCTGCTCTAGGGATTATGAAATCTAAAGTTTTCACACTACTTCAAGTGGAATATTTTATACCATATAGGTTTCCTTGCACTTCCTCCTTTATACTGTAGTTTTCTTATGTGTTACATCTCATACATTAAAACTCCATCAGACAGTGATAAAATAATGCTAACTGTCAAGCATTTTAAGGCATTCAAGAGAACAGACTATTAAATTTACTTAGATATTTAGCATTTTTGTTTCCCTCCCTTCCTCCTCTCCTTCGCCTTCCTTCCTGTCTTCCTTCTTCCCTCTCTCCCTTCCTTCATTCCTTCTTTCCTGATGTTCAAGTTTTCTTCTGGCATAATGTTCCTTTTGTCTGAAGAACTTTTCAGCAGTTCTTTTTAAGCCAGTATGCTGACAATGAGTTCTCTTAATGTTCCTTTATTAGAGAATGTCCTTATTTCACTTTCATTCCTGAAGGACATCTTTGCTGTATATAGAATCTTGGTTGACAACTCTTTTCTTTTGCAAATTAATTAATTAAATAATTAATTTTGGTTTTTTGAGACAGGATCTCCCTATGAAGTTCAGGCAGGTCTGGAACTCTCTATGTAGCTTGTGCTGACCTCAAACTCATAGCAGTTCTCCTGCCTCAGGCTCCGAAGTGCTGGGACTACTGTACAGGCATGTACCACCATGCCCAACTTCTTTTGGAAATTTAATAAAATTTGTTCTATTTTCTTCTGCCTTCCGTCATCTCTAATGAGAAATGTACAATTATTCAAACCATTACTCCTATATAATTAATGTAATATTTTTCTCTGCTACTTTTCCAGGATTATTTTCTTGGTTTGTTGTTGTTGTTTTTAGTAGTAAGTGAAAATGATTTTTTTTATATTGTCATTATTTGATTTATCTTCTTTGGGATTCACCAGAAATCTGGAATTTGGAACTTTATTTGCTTTGCTCTGCTTTGCTGCCTACTTCCCACAATTGCACCTGTATCCAGAGCCACATGGTAGAGGGACAGAAACAGACACAAAATCACACACAAAACTCAAAACCTGAGTGAGGCTGCCCCTCACTCAGGACCACAACTACTCTGATTGAGAAGTTTCTTTCTAATCTTGCCCAGAGGCACCTGTGGGTTCCTGCTGTCACAGTCCTACTGCAGGATTACCTGGGCACTGGATTGTGAGACAATGGAGAAAAGATTTAAAAAGAAAAGAAAAATGATTTCTCCCACTCACTCTGAGCATCAGAAATCCCCTTTCCTGACCCTCGATTCAGAACTAGGGAGATTAGTTGAGAGCTTGCTTTGTGTTGATTTCCAACTTTGGATTTTTATCTGTCTTGATACCAGTTCAGGAAGTATCAGAGGAAAAAAATTCATAAATTCACCATTAATTCAGTGATTCATCAAATCTTGCCTTCTTCCCCAATTTGCCTGCTAGTATCTTCTCTTCAGACTCCTCAAGTATCTATCAAATGTGTTTTGTTATGGTTTTATTGCTATATTCAAGGGGAGGAGTGTGCTTACCAAGAATTGGAATGAAAATTGCTTTTGAAACTAAAAAACATGTTAAGTACTGTATTTTTCAATTAGTATAAAACAAAATAAAATTACTGACTTCTTTGGACTAATTTTACATTGTCTTATGTTTATAATACTCATTTGTTGCAAACACTGATTCTCTTCTCAGTCACCTGCTTTCTGATGCTTAAGAGAATTCTTCCCTAGCTAATACCATGCCAGACGGTAATAATGTGGGTGGAAGAGCTCTGTTGTTTGGAGGTAGTCCTCGTGAAGATTTCTGGGAAATGTAGTCTTCTTAATACCAAGCAAAATAAAATACAGGGTAAAGACAAAAAGTTTAATGATAGTGTCAGAAATTTTCTCCTAAACATACAGTGATTACAGGGGTTCCTTGGTTTTGCTTTAAGTGTAAAGAGGTCACATATATAATTTAGGCGGGCATTAGGATAGATAAAACATTTAATTAACTTACTAATACAGCGTTAGGTTTTTTAGATAGCAAGCCTCAACATTTCACATGGCTTTTTCAACTACAGTTTGCTACTCCTGCTATAATTGCTCTGCCTTGTTTTTCCACAATATATAATATGATGGCCATCTGATAGGAAAATTCAATTTTCTGAATAAAAGGAAAATATAACAAATGCCAAAACCCATAGGCACTAATTGCAAAAACTGACAGATTTACTGTAAATGAGAGCTACAGTGAAAGATTTAACTTTGAAAAGTAACGACAAACTTTTTGTTTGTTTTTTGAGACAGGGTCTAACTATGTAGTCCGGGTTGGCCTTGAACTCACTAGGTAGCCCAGGACAGCCTTGAACTTTCAGTGATTATCCTGCCTCAGCTTCCCAGGTGTGAGAATTACAGACAAGTTCCACCACGTGCAGCAAGAAATTCAAAATAATTTCTTCAGGTACATTTTAAATATCAACAACTGTATTGCTCACCAGGGCAATACTACAGAGTCATGATGTAAGTTGTTGAAGTTACTATTCGAAGTCTTCTCTTGGGAAAGTCAGCTTGGAGCAGAGAGTAGACAGTACCAAATTCAGCCTTGGCAAGAGGAGAGAGTTAGGGACATAATAGACATCAGACATAAAGACTTCCAAAATTGTATCTGGCTGAATACTCTTTAAAAAAAAAACTGGGGCCTAGCACACTGTGTGCTTGTTTTCTCATTCACTCAGCCAATATTTACTGAGTACCCGATACCACTATTCTAGGCCCTGAGTATATAGTAGAACTTTGTACTTCCTTCATCAAGTGTTCTAGCAGGGGTGATAAATGAAACAAGCAGTAAATATGTCAGCTGGTAATTAAATACAGCAAAACTAGGGCAAAAGAGTGGTAGAAGGAGTTAGTACTTTACATAGGGTGATCAAGGAAGGTCTTCTTGAGACACTTGACACTTGAGCAGAGACTTGGAGGAAGTGAAGGAGCAAGACAGGAATTTCCAGAGTGTTCCAGGCAAAGGGGACAGCAAATATAAAGGCCCAGAAGTGGAAGCTTCAGCAAGTGAGACAGTTTGATAGGAGCTAAGCGAGTGACGACGAGTTCCGTGTAAGAGGAAGTCACAGAGATGGGCAAACATGACAAGAGATGCAGAGGCGATGGTCTTGAGCAGGCAATGACTGATCAGACAGGGATGGTTCAGAAAGAGGGAGCCTCTTCCCACTCCATCGCACTTCCCAAGGTGGAGCAGATGGGGAACCAGGCCCAGATAGTAAGTTAAGTTATCCGGAGATCATGGCTAGAAATGCAAGTGCAGACCCAGTGTCTTGACTTTTTGATCCCCTTGTTTCCCTTAGGATATTAGATAACCCCAGAGGGCAAAGACCCGTAATTACGTCGTGAATGCTGATGTTTCCATTTTACCAGTGAACCACCATTTTAATCACAAAGGAAATATTTCTGTCCCTAGATATTTAAGATTTCTGCTGTCACATTAAATAGCCCTGGTACTACGGCTTAGTTTAGGGAGGAAAATGTTCCAAAAAGCGGGCAAATAAACTACACGAGCCAGTGTGCGCCAGGGAGTGAGATTGGTGTCATCATTCCATGTCACGGGTGAGGAAGCCGAGGCCCAGAGAGATAAAGGGACTTGCCCAGGGTCACGCACCCTGTCTCTAAGCCCTTTCGGTCAAGCCTTTTGCCCAACTCTACGTACAGGCAGGCGTGAAGGTGGGAGAAGATCTCCCTCCCCACGCGCTAGCTAGCGCCCCACTCCTGGACCTTCGGGAGCGAGAGACAACTATCTCTTTAAGAAGGAAAGTGAAGACGGGCCGCTTACGCAGCTGCCGGCGAGCCTCCGACTGGCTCGTCCCCCGCATCCACCTCTCCCTCCCCGCCCTCCCTCCCGGCAGCCCCAGCCTCTGCGAGCACCCAGCCCAGGCGCCTCCAGCAGGGGCTCGGAGAGCATCCCGGCGCTCCGGGCGGGGTAGCCAAAGCCATGGAAGCCTCCGCAGGTGATGACAAGGGCCCCGGGGGCCTCAGGGGGCCCACCGCCCTGCTGCCCCCCCGCGCCCGCCGCGCCCCAAAGTGCCCAGGGCCGGGGGTTGGGGGGCGATGCGGGGAGCGCTAGAGCTGCGGGAGGAGCCCGCGGCTGGCAGCCTGCGCTCCACGTTTTCTGGCTGCAGTGGCCCAGCTGTCAGAGGCCGGAGGCTCAGCTGCCAGGGCGTCCCCGCCTGCTCTCACCCGCCCTTGTCTGTCTTTCTCCCCGCCCGCCGCAGGTTGCTGAACCGGGCCAGGCGGCTGCAGCAGCGACTGCAGAGGCGCTGCGCCAAGCGGGCCGGAGCCGTGCGAGCTGGCGGGACTGCGGAGGGCGAGTGGACTCAGGTGAGGAGGCCGCGGCGCAGCGGGAGGGGTCCCTGCGTGGCTCCGAGCAACTTGGGGGCAGCTTGCGATGCTCACTAAGGTAGAACCCCTTCTTGGGGGCACCAGCAGAGGAGGCATGGATCGTGACTCATCTTACCCTCCCTTCATTCCGCTACATCCTCGTAAGCACCCCACCCCCAGCCCCAGCCATGAAATTGACTAATTAGAGGATGCTGATGGCAGTAGGGGAAAAGCCCAAGGTGGGCGATTTAGGAGGGTGTTGTCAGAGAACTGCCTCTCCCCATTCCTGTTTGTTTTCTTTTGACATTTGGTGAACATGCAAGCTTCTCTTTGGAATCCTGCACCCACCCCAAGGTCAAGTGCCAACGACTGCTTCCTTGCCATATTCCCCTGTGTGAAGCACCAGGGCCCTGCAGTAGATCCGGAAAAAAATGCCCATGACCCCTGGAGTGGAAGCTCTGATCCTCAGTTCTCCCTGGAGCTTCTATGGGATATGCTGCTTTCTGCTCCACTCCCCAGCAGGGAGCAGCACTGTTTGCAACACTACTAGCCCAGGAAGTACCCTATTCCCTGCCTCAGCCCTGCAGACTCAAGGAGAGGCCTGGTGACATGCTGCCCGTTTCCTTGGCCTTCTCTGTCCATCTAGTGATGTGATATGGGCTGAGCTGGGCTAGGGGAGCTTTCTAGAAAAAAGAGAATCTCTCCAGGCAGAGTCATATACAGAAAGTGCCAGAGATTGGAGTCTAGGCCTATCCCTTGCTAGTTGACCAAAGTATCCATCTTAAAATTTTTTAGATGTGGGTGTCTGTCTGCTTATCTGTTAAATACAGGAATTGGATTAAATGGTCTCTACAAATTTAATGTACCACTCAAGCTGTTCTTAGGGGTTAGAGGGCCTTCTACTAAAGAAGTTTAAATATAGGTCCATGGAATAATTGGGGTTTCTTCTGTTAATCGCTTTCAGCTCCAGACTTCTCAAGTGAAACATTGATCTTGAGGGCCTTGTGGCACTAGGGGCCACAGACATCTCTACACTGTTGAGGTGCTTCCCTTCCCCAAGCGTCAGCTTCCTCATCTGTAAACCTGGGAAGAGGGATGCGTGCCTCAGAGGGTTGTTGTAAGGCTTAAACAAGATGTACACAGATGCACCTAGGGGCTTGGCACATACTAGGTTCTCGGGGACTCAGGAAATAGACTGGGAGAGGGAGGCAGGTGGTTGTCTTGAATCCTCATTCCCTCCTTCAACCCCCCAACACACACCAGTCTCATTCACATCCCTGCAGATGGTGTTCCTGCCAGAGGATAATGAATTCTGGAGTGTGCTGGCCCCCAGACTGAAGGCCTATAGGGCAATCAGTAGGTGCAAACATCTCCGCTGCAGGGGCTGTGACATCATTCTAGCAAATGATAGTTCCAAAGAGGCATATGGCTCAGCCTGGGTTTGGAAAACATGTCATCCATGGGCAGAGTCCTGGCCTAAGGAAACAGAAGCATCCAAATCTTGTGCACTGGCAGGGAAACAGAGACCAAACTTCCACATAAATCCCACTGCTGCTCTCCTGCCCTCTCTAGCATCTTTCCCTAGACCCTCCGGAGATGAGGGAGTCAAATTTTTGGTGCCCATATTTTCTTTCTTATTGTCCCTCATTCTGTCATTTTCAGCCTACACTCAGCCTTTCTTGCTATAGTTTAGAGACCACCCGCCTTTTGGCAGCGTGATAAAGGAGGTTCCACACAGGGTGGGGCAGGGCATTTTGCTGCTGCAACAGTTAAGACAAAAGAAATCTCTATGTCCTCCCTCTTCCCTAAATCCATGTTAGACTTGAAATCCTTTTGGCAGAGGCCTGGGCTTTTCCTCTCCTTATCTAGCCTCTGGCCCAGTGCTAGGTCTGAAGTAGGTGCTCCATGAGTGTTGAACTGAATAAATGTGAGAAAATGACATTCCTACAGCAATAAGATTGGGGAGAAATGGCAATGTGTTGATGGTGTAGGTGAAGGGACTTTAAGTGTACAGGTGTTGTGTTATTATTATTGCTATTACTAATACTGTGATTACTGCCATTGCAGGGATAACAGATACTTTACCTGCTCCTCCAGGGCTCCTGAATAGGGCCAGTGGGGCCAGATGTGCCTGGGAGGGTGGCGATGTTAGTAACCAGGGATCCAGATGGTGCTGACTGGTGTGAGACATGACGGTGAAGGGAAGAGGCCTGGGAACTGAGCCATGCCAACCACTGCTGTACGCTGATCAGAACAAGTTCGCCTAGACAGGTAGGCAATAGAAAGTCAGGAGAGCAGTCCCAAGTCTCAGTCAGCCACTGCCACATTGTGTGACCTTGGGCCTATCAGCACCCCTACAAAGTCTGTTTCTCCATTTGTATACTGAGGGGACTGCTAGATGGCTCCCAAGGCCTCTCTTGAAGCTAACATCTTGTCAAGTGGACTCCAAAATAAAAGAAGATAACCATTTATTTCTCTTGATATTATTTATGGGATATCAGATCATTTCCTATCTCAGGTGATCCTTGTAACAATTTGTACCTATTTAAAAGATGAGGAGGCTGAGACTTAGATTAAGTGATGTGCTCATGGCTGCCCAGCTAGAAGTGGGGAGGCCTCTTCGTCTGACCCCACGTGAAAGTGTGTGTTCTTCCAGCAGTCCCACTTCCTCCCTGTGTTACTTTGCTGTTGCATGAGCTCTGTGCACTTGTGCACACATATGGGGGTTTGGAGACAGGAAAGCTATGAAGGACTCATGATGGAGATCAGGCATTTCTCCAGCCAATCACTGGAGAGGATTTGCTGGTTGAGCTGAAGCATGTATGAGTCACAGCTGCAGAGTTTTCACCGCTAGCTCTGTTTTGCTGCCATGTAGTGGGCACCCCTTTACCAAGTAAAATGACTGGGTCTGAACCCCGGTCATGACAGACACATTTTGTGTGTGTCCTATGTGCTGTACTCTGTTTTACACAGATTCTATGATTTACTCCTCAGACCATCCCAATATGTTGGCACTATGTGTAATTTTACCCTTTTACAAGTGAGAAAACCAGGGCAAAGGAGCCTAGGGTCCTGCCTGGGGTGGAGCAGCTGCATGTTGCAGGACCTGGAGAATGCGGAGCTGTAAGTACCCTGGACTAAGAAGCAAAGGGTTGATTTTAGTCCACACGCACTACCCCGCCGCCCCTAGTGACTGAGTGACCTTGGGTAAGCTAGTTTTACTCTGAGAGTCCTCAAAAGGAATAGTTGTATCTACTAGTTCTAAAAAGCCGAAATACAACTTTATTCCAGAATAGGGAGTCGAGGGGATCCCTGGTCTTGCTGAACATTGATCAGTATCTGTTATTGACTATCAACTGGCCCCTGAGTTGGTGCATGGGATATAGGAAACACTGAGAGGAAAGTGGATCCCCAGTTCTAAGGCGCTTACATCTAACAGAAGGAGAAAATATCTAAAGATGTAGGTGTGGGAAAATGTCTGGGAGCTGTGAGGCATACTGATACAGGGGTGATGGAGAAACAGAGTAGGGGAATGGTCCTTCCTACCAAGTGGTAGGGATGGCTTTAGTGAGATGATGCCAATGTCATCTTATTTCCTGCATTAAGTTTGGGATAATGATAATAATAGGGTCCTATCAGCTTGGAACATTTCCAGACCATTCTAAAGACCTATTGGCTCTTGTCCTCAGCAACTCAGAAAGTGGCCACAAAGTCTGAGGGACCATCCAAGCTCACACTGGTGCTGTTCCAGTGAACTATCTATTTGTTCCAGGTGGACCAGAGCCTCTCCTGTCTTTAGAGGCTTCTAGAAGCAAGACTCATAAATTCCATTTCGAAATCTTGCCTAGTGCCAATAACCATCTGGCAGGTTTAGGGCATCCTTCTCTCCTGTCTTCTGTCAGTATTCCACCTGTCAGGAGGAGCAGCTGACACCCCGAGAGATGAGGGCATTTACCCATGATTACTTGGGAGGCTGTAGCCACAACCCTGACCAATGGTCATTGCATTTCTCAGCCACATTTGGTCTTTCTACATCTAGGCCACTAGGGGCCTGAGGGCCATTGCTTCTTCTGATGGATAGATGGTGCTGAGTGAAAGTTTGATGCAGGTGATACGAACTGAGGGCCATAGGAGTGGAGGGGTTCTGTTCCCCAGGCTACTTTGTATCCTTAATGCACAGATATTTATGAAGAGTTACATGCCCACTACTGTCCTCTAATAGTGCTGAGCCAAACAAAAGGGAGCATCTGGGAAGCATCACGGTGCAGTGGAAAGAACCAGCACTGAGGAGTCAGCATTGAGTCCTCAGCCTGGGTCTGCCATCAGCTCTCTGGGTGGCCTGATGTTAAGCCACTTCTCTTCCACCCCTGTGAAATGGGAGGCAGAACAGTGATCAATAAGGGCCCTACATCCCCTAACAGGCTAACAGCCAGCAACCCTTTCTTGTGTTCTGTACCTGCTTTAGGGGCTATGAGGGTGGACAGAGTACAGGTAGCTGTAACTTGAGAAAGAATAAGATAAATGTAACAAGCGGCATGAACAAATGCCCTGTAGATTTGCTGAGGAGAGGGCTTGGGAATGGCTTGATTAAAAACTGGCGATAGGGGGAGGCTGATACAGATAGCTGGAATTGCGGTGTGCTTTGTTGTGTGACTTGAACCCAGAGGAGGAGCAGAAGCCTGCTGTCATATGGGGACAGGAGAACTGCAGAACAAGCCATTGGTCCCTAGACTTGGATTTCACAGAGATCCATACGTTTGGAAATCCAGCCTAGGTTGACCAGCTTTTTATTGTGCTAGTAAAGGACATTTCAAGTGACACTTAGAGTTCTGTTCACTATCATACAGTAAAAGGAAGAACACTTAAATAGCTCTATCCTCTAAATAAGACTATGATATCAGCAAAGAGGTACCACTTCAAATGGAATACATTTTGCTGTTTTAAAACTCATTGCAGGCTGGGGGTATAGCTGAGGGGTAAGATACTTGCCTAACATTGTGCATGAGGCCCTGTGTTCCTTCTGCAGCACTGGAAAACAAAAACAAAAACAAAAACAAACAAACAAAAAAAGCAGGAAAGAAATGCACAACCTTCGCTACCTTGTCTGTACTTTGCCCATTTTGCACAGTCAAGTGTCTTAGGGTAGGCTCTGAAGTCAGGTTGTTTGGGTTTGAATCCTGGCAAGTTACTGTTTCTCTCAGAGCCACTGTTTCATCATCTGTGGAGAAGGAAATGATGCTTGCTATCTCCTAAGGCCGTTAGGAGATCTGTCTGCCAAAGTAAAACATATAATGCCCTCAGCCACACGGGCAAAATAGTTCTCTGGACTCTTTGGAGATTGTAGCTGTTGGAAAACGCTTACTTGAATCAGGTAACTGCCATTCCTGGCCTCAAGAATGTGGGCCTAATGTTCTCATGTCTACTGATCTGTAAGACAGAAATCTGGATATTTGTTTGTGACATCTCCTAATTTTAAAAATATGGCCAAGGAGGCAACACTTTCAAATACACATATGAAAATATGTCTGCAATGCGCCATTAATTTATAAACTCTGATGTAAGTTTTTGATGTTGGGCACATAGTGCTCAGCAGTTGTTGGCTCATCCTCAGAGGAAGACAGAGAAGGGAGGCAAGGCTGGAAGGCAGGCCTTAGCCAAGGCATGCCTGGCCTGCAAGGCTGGGGAGTGCAGTCTTACTCTTACAGCTTGTGATTGTTAACTTCTGGGCCTCCAAAGGCCTTAACTGTGCACCTTTGCCCTGGGCAGCACTGTCAAGATTAACTCTCTGGGGACTGAGTCCTCTGGACACCTCTGCACCCTTAGCCGTGCCTCCCTAGCACAGGAGCTCTAGAAGCTTGGTTACCAGCCTCAGAAGAGGGGTCTTCAAGGGTAGCCTATGAAGCCTGACATGGAAGTCACTCTTGAGGGGCAGCATGAGAAAGGCTCCTGGCAGCTTCACGGTGGGATGGCTCCTGACTTTGGAAGTCAGACCAGCCTTGCAGCCAAGGGGAGGTGGTCTGGCTGGCAAGCAGTCTCTGTATGCAGCTCTGTCATGTGGCCAGTGGAAAAGAAAACTGGGCTCTCGTTACAGAGGAAGCCTAGTGCTTTCTTAGAGAAGGACCACAGAGGAGCTTGTAATTAACAGGAGGGGTCCCACTGACATGGTTTCCGGGCCTTCTGAGATTCAGATTAAAGCCACTGATGATAGTTTATATTCTTGTGGCTCCAGTTAATCAAATATTCATTAAGTACCTAAAGCGGTAAGGTTCTATTCTGGCCATGGTGGGAGAGTACAAAGGTGTATTTACATCCATTCATTCACCCAACACTCTCTCTAGATATGCAGGCACCAGGATGTGGTCCTTCCCTTCAGGGAGACTTTTAGCCTGGTTGGAGGGAAGCTGTATGATGGTGCACAGGGCCTGGCACACAGAAGTATTAGCAACAGCTGCCACTTGACTGTGCCTCCCAAGTGTTACGTGCCAGTCATCATCATAGGATCAGTTTTAGGGGGCTGATGTGGGGATTGGCATAACATTCACCCCCCGGGCCCATCACTCAGTGAAGTAGTTGTTATTGTTGGCTAGGAAAACTGTGTAGCACTGGAAGAAAAACAAAATACAGACAGGCCAGACCAAAAAAAAAAGCAGCAGCAAAACAATTGAGGGCGTTAGGGGTGCAACTCAGTGGTAGTATGCATGCATTTGTATGTGCAAGGGCCTGAGTTAGTTCCCCACACCACCAAAACAGCAACATAGCCTCACCAATTCAGGCTACTTAGTGTATGTTAACCACATTCTATGGATGAGGACACTGAGGCTCAGAGAGGGAAAGTGATGTTCAAGGTTATGACACAGCTACCATATAGCAGAGCCTACACTTAGGTGCTGGTCTTTCTGGCATCGAGACTGTGATCTTTCCTCTAAGCTATGCTGCCTCTAGATAAATGATTCAGGAACAAAATAGATAAAGCTACCATTTGTCAAATACCTATGAGAGATGAGACCTGATGCTACCTGATGAGATGGAAATTTTATAGTTGAGGAAACTGGGATTACTAGAAGAAAGTGACCCAAAGTTATATACCCATGACATGGTGGGATCAGGACTGCAACCCCAGTGAGCTGGATGTGGTTTCTCACACTGTTGTGACAGAATAGTACTCAAGGGTAAAGGCAATGATTGCAGGTGTTCAAAATACAGGCACAGTAGAGCATGGGTTCCCTCATGCCCCAAGGGCAGATCTCAGACCAGTCTCAATAAAAACCCATCTAGGCACAAGATCGTATGTTTTGAGAACTAGCTGCTCATCTCTGGGCTGCTCACATAGGCCTGGGTGTCCTGCAAAGAACTCTTGCAGTAGAATGGAGTTGCAATAGCTGTGCTCAAAAGTTTTTGCAAACCAGAGCATCTGGAGCTCTAGAACAGGGCTGGTCATAGCAGTGATACAAGCAGTGGGCCCCCCTGCTGTTCCCAAGAGAAAGGGTCACTGGGGGGGTAGAACTATCCTGGAAGGCTTGCTGGAGGAAGAGGACCTAGAGCAGGATTGAAAGAGCAGTCAGAGGCAGGGCTGAGGAAGGGAGAGGATTTTGAGGGGGAGTGAGCCCTGGGCAGTATGCCCTGCATTCTGGCTAGGCCACACCTCTACAGAGGATAGTTCCCTGTTCTCTCAGGCTGTTTCAGTGGTGGAAACAGAGGCACAGTAAATCCTGAGTCTTTCCAAAATCCTCAATAGGAACCCAGTGTGGCACTACTTTCTCTCATGTGCTTCCCCCTTCATTGTACCATCCGCCTCCTTCCATCCCGTCTTTCAGAAGTGGCAGGCTGTAAACACAGCTCAAGTGGGAAAAAGCCATCCTGTAAATATCGCCTCTGCAGTGAGGCAAAGGCTTGTAACACCAGCCACCTCACATTTGAGGCCCAGAGCCAGGGGGAGGAGGCTCTTCTCCATCCGCCAAAGTGGCCCTGGGCCTCCTGGGAGCACTCAGGACTCGGGGTAAGCACTGGCTTCAGAGTCAGGCCTGGCTCATTTCCAGTTCTGCCACTTGTTGACCTCCAACCTCAGACACATTGTGTTACCCTCCCCACCCCCCACACCCAGGCCATTTTCTCATCTTCCAGAGAGGAACTGATTAAATCATGCCTGCCTGGAAGGAGAAGGGATGACCTGCTGGCAGCCTCTATATGAAAGGGCCTGTACAGCAGGTGCCCCACAGTGCCACTTGCTCTTGTCTCCTTCCTCTCCACAGGCTCAGTGCTTCTCTGCCCCTTTAAGTCCCTGCTCTTATTCAGAGTACTGAGACATACCCTATACTGCATGCAAGTGCAAGGCTGTCTGACTTCATAGTAGACCTCTGGCAGTCCAGGGGAAGAAAGCATCATTATCCAAGAGGAAGCTGAGTTATGGGGAATTTATTCAACTCGTCTGTCTGAGGTCTGCCAGGTGTTATGGAGGCTGAGCTGCCAAACTTCTAATCCCAGAGCCCAAATTCTCCTTGTCCCACTTCTTGTCCCTTTGCTTTCTCTCCCTTTCTCCCTCTTGTCTCCTTCTCAAAGGAGGACTGTGCATGTCCATTCCTCCCTCCTCAGCTCTTAGCTGGACTCTTCAGAGCAAGATTACTGGAACTGGGTCTAGACAGAGTGAGCTAAAACTGGAGGACAGCCTGATGCTGTCTGACTACAGAAACATCCCTGAGTAACATTGGATGTGTTCTACTACTCAAGATCAGCCATCTTCCCTTTACACACTCCTTTCCACTTTCCCTATCTCTCTCTCTCTCTGACATTGTCTTCCTGTTGCTACTGTTGTTGTCTCCCCATGCTTATACCTATCTCAAGGTCAACTCAAAGCTGTTCTTGGGGAGCCTATTCCAATTCCACAGCTTCTCACAGAGCCCAGGCACCATGCTGAGCTCTGAGACTAGGGCAGGTGTGCCCTTCCCACCTCCACAGGAGGGCCACCCTTTGGGGCTGTGTGCTGAGAGAGGATATTCTTTAGCGTCTCGAGGACTGGCCAGGGACAAGGAGTCTTGGAAGCCATCCGTCCAGGTGAAAGAGACCTGGATCCAAGTCAAGGCAGTGACAAACCTTCTTACCCTACTTCCTGAAGGGTTGACAGTGAAGCACAGGCTAGAGGTGAATGTGCCCCAGACTACCTTCTTGACCTCTACCATACGCTTACCCTGTAACCACAGGAAGTTATTTCTGTGACCCTTTGATACCTTAGTACTAGAAATGTGCATCATAATTAATCTAGTCATAGGAGCAAGGCTGGCATAAAAATTAAACTAGATTAGAAACCCCTTATGCATAAAGCCTCAGCACAGGGTTTAGCACATAGTAGGTTCTTAATAAATGCCAATTCCCTTCCATCCACAGTTAGAAATAGAGGAATTTATAAGTTCTCTGTTTTCCAGATTCCTTCTGTCTTTTCTTGGTAGTGAGCTCCCTCCTCACTGGAAGAGTCAACAGGCCCAGCTACCTGCCAAACAGGAAAGTCACCCAGAGAAATGGCTCTTCAGTCATGTGGATGTTAGGTTTTGAAACCTTCAGTTTCTTTCCTGCCCTGCGTTTCCATGACTCTGTGAATACTTGACTCAGATCCCATTAGTCAATTATTAGAAATCAAATGGGGTTCTGCTTGGATGTCTATTTAGCACAGATGAAAAGAATTCTGCTGGAGCTGTGAGCTAATTGAAGGCTTCTCCCAAGGGTGGCAAGACTAGAAAGAAGTCAGGGCCAAGAAGAAGGGCTTGAATAGCTCCTGTGAAGGGAACCTGGCTGGAAGGCTGGAGCGTGGGGCTAAGTTCTTTGGTTGAATTAGGGGAAGGCGGTGCTGTGCCTTTTAGAATATCCTAGGACAGTGTTTGATTTACCTCTGGATGCTAGTGCCCGGCACAAGCCAGAAACAAGGAATACTATAGAAAAATGCTGAGTAAATGGCAGATAGCTTTGGTGTCCTTATCACATGGAACCCTGAGTTGGGAGGTTCTAGAGGCTGCCCTAGTGGCCATATGACAATTTTATACTCTGTAAGGACAAGTGTGTGCTGTGGGTCTAGTTTCCTGCTCCTTCTTTTTCCTTTTCCCCACCCCTTCTCCGCTTCCTCCTTCTAGTTTTGTTGAGGTATAGTTGATACATAGCAAGCTGCATATATTTCAATTGTACAACCTGGTAAGTTTGACATAAGTATAGACCCGTGGAACCATCACCACACTTAAGATAATGAGCATGTCCATCATCTCCAGAGATTCCTTCCTGTTGTCCCTTGTAATTTGTTGCTTTCAAGCTTCCTCCTCTTTCATCCACAGGCAACAAGTGGGTTGCTTTCTGTCACTGAAGATTACTTTTCTTCCTTCCTCCCTTCCTCCTTCTCTCCTTTCCCCTTTTCTTTTGCTTCTTTCTCTCCTTCCTTCTTGCCTCTCCTTTTCTCTCTCTCTGTCTCTCTCTCTCTCCAGCCAAGGCCTTGAACATGCTGGGCACTGCTCTATCACTGAGCCACACAATCACCTTTTCTTTTTGAGTACTTAATATAATTATACAGTGTGCACTTTGGGGGGTCTTCCTTCTTTCACTTAGCATAATTATTTTGAGAGTCGTATGTATATCAATATTTTATTTTATTGTTTTTTTTTTTGAGACACGGTCTTGCTATGTAGCCCAGGCTGGTCTTGAACTTGCAACAGTCTTCCAGCCTCAGCCTTCTAAATGGTGAAATTACAGTCATGCACAACCATGCCTGGCCTCTATTTCTTTTTATGCTAAGTAGTGTTCCATTGTATTGATAAAGTGTAAACCATGATTTGTTTACCCATTTATTTGTTGATGTACAATTGTTTTTTCTAAGTTTTTTGCTACTACAAATAAAATTGCTATAAACATGTGTGTATACATCTTTCAATGGATGTATGTTTTTTGTTTTTTTGGGTTTTTTTGTGTGTCGGGGATTGAACTCAGGGCCTTGAGCTTGCTAGGCAAGCACTCTAACCACTGAAGTAAATCTCCAGCCCCCTGGATATATATGTTTCTGATGTTTTAGGTAAATATCTGCAGTAGGATATCTGTATCATTTGGTAAATATATATTTAACTTCTTTTTTTATTAGTACATTCCCTGTAGTACATAATGTTTATATTCTTTGTGTGGAGTTAGTACATGTACACGATATACCTTAATTCCTTTTTTCATCTCCTTTCTCTTCCCTCTTTCCCCCTCTCCATCCATCTCTTGATCCCCTTCCTTTATTTATTTTTTTTTTTTTTCTTGCATGTTTGGAGTACATAATGTTTATATTCTTTGTGTGGAGTTGGTGGATGTACATAACACATCTTCATTCCTTTTTTTTTTTATCCTCCTCCTCCTCCCTCTCTTCTCTTCCCTCCATCTCTTGATCTGCTTTCCCTTAGAGAAAGAGCTATCTCCCTACTTCTTATTATCTATCTTTTATTTTGCTCTTCATTTATACTTTGGGTTTCTCATATAAGGGAAACCATGCAATATTTAATCTTGTGTGTCTGATTTAACTTTCTAAAAAACTGCCACATTTTTCCAAAGTATTTGTACCATTTTACCTTCCCACCAGCAGTATGTGAGGCTTCCAATTTCTCCACGTGGTTACCAACATTTGGGGTGGTCAGTCTTTTATGTTAGCCATTAGGCATGTGATAGGTGTGTGGTGGTTCCTCTTCATGGCTTTAATTTGCATTTTCCTAATGACTGATGATGTTGTACATCATTTTGTGTGCTTATTTCCATCCATATATCTTCTTTGGTGAAGTGTCTATTTAAATATTCTGCCCATTTGAAAAAATAGGTCATTAGTTTTACTGATTTGTACTAATTCTTTACACATTCTGGATACAAGTCCTGTGTCCAATGTATATTTTGGAATTATATTTTCTCCTAGTCCATAGCTTGCCCTAGAGAGCTTTGTATGTAGCTGAGAGAGGGAGACAGAGCCTGAGCTAGGTATGGCAGCACACGCCTGTAATCCCAGCCGCTCAGAGGCTGAGGCAAGAGAGTGGAAAGTTTGATATCAGCTAAGTGAGCAACCTAGCAAAAGTCTGTCTTAAAATAAAAAGGGCTGAAATGTAGCCCAGCACTCCGAGTTCAATCCCTAAAATGGGGGTAGGGGGGAGAGGGAGAGAGACAGTGCAGCTGGAGAGAAACGTTGGCCTTCTGACTTTAGCTCTTCCCTCCGCTACGTGGAGTCATGGAAGAACAGGGCAGCCCCTGGAGGTTCATTGTACACATCTCAGAGGCCTCATTTGCAAACAGGGCCCTGTGGAAACACGGTGCCAAAGCCCACACAGAACTCTGGTTTCTATGGGAAGAGGCCATGGCTGGTGGCTGGCCCTTGGTGCCTTCTATTCCTGTGATCCTCAATGAGTTGGATGGTTTCTCCATCTCCCTTGCCTCAACTGTATGATGGGCACCACAGTGCCTCGCTGTGGGTGAGAGACAGCTCCCTCCAACCTTGGCCATCCAACTCCAAGGATGAGGAGTGAGTACCTTGTGATTCCAAGGTCTTGTGGAGATGGAGGAAAGGTATCTAAAGGAGGTGTACTGATCACCACCCTGGGCAGGTCAGGCTGCATGTGAGCAGCTTTTCCTGCTGTGCTCAAGCTGTAGGTGGGGGGAGGCATTTTCACCTCTTCTGCTGGAGCCCTTTGGAGCTCACTAGCAACACATGTGAGTGCATGTAGATGCATGTATGTGCATGTGTGTTTAATGTGTGCATGTGTGGGTGGGTGTGGATGTGCGTATGTAGGCTCAGAAACCCCTCAGAAAAGGAAGACTGTGTCCCACAGATGGAGCTGTGTGTGAATGGCCTGTGTCCTGTTGGTGCAAGGGCTGCATCTGTGAGCTCGGCCTCCTTGGCCTCCTGTGGAGCTGCACGAACGCACAGGTGCCTGAAAGAACTGGGAGGTGAGCAGACTGGTGAAGCTCGCAAGGACTTTCTAGGTGGAGGGCACTGCATGGGCAAAAGCCCCAGGACTCCTGGAAGTGAGCGCAGCCAGAGTGTCAGGGAAGGAAGTGTAACGGGAGACAGGCTGACGCAGAAGGTGGAGGTTGGGTTGTCACAACAGCCCTGAGAGGTGGGAATGCTCAAAGAGTGCAGGACATGTGCCCTTAGTTGATGGCAGAGCTGTCTCCTGGCTCCAGTACTGTGCTCTCTCCACTGTGTCAGGATTTGTCCCAAAAGGAACAGAGGGTAGACCTCTCAGGGCCCCTCTTCTTGGCATCTGGAGTGACTGCACAGGGCTCCCAGGACTCCCAGGTCACCTGCTGGCTGCCTGGCTTCCCTCAGCAGGTGTTAGCTAACTCTTGGTTCTGGATTGATCCCTGTGGCCAGCACCTGGGAAAACTTGAAATCTTGGAAGGTATATACCCCCTTCTCTTTTAGTCCTTATAGGTGAAAGACAGCAAACCAGCTTCTCAGTGTAAAAGTGCTGCTGCTCACAACTCATAGATAGAGCAGCCACTGCAAATCTGGGTGTCTGTCTTTTGTATGCTTCAAACTGTGTACACTGCTGCCCTGACCAGATCTAGGGTTCTGTTAACAAGGGAAGATCAAGTCTAAATGTTGAGAGGTGGCAGTGATTGGTACTTACCACTCCCAGCCTGATCTTCCCAGCATGGTTGCTATCTTCCCTCTCCCTCCTTCCACACAGTCCACCTCTTCTAGACCCCGAAGAAGCTGCCTCCTAAGTTTTTCTTGAGGCCATCTCTGCTTCTGTCACCTACTCTCCTCTCATTTTACTTTCCACAGCCTTCCTAAAGCCTCATAATTTCTCCCCTGATCTCCTAGTGCCTCTCTTCATCTCTTCCCCATCTGTTCTCAACAGAGCTGGTACATGGTCGTCTTTTATAATATAAACTTGGCCTTGAGTCTTAAATCTGCCTTGACCTTGAACTTTAAACATGATGTTGACCTTAGACCTGCTTGGAGTATCCTGGCCCAGCCTTCCTCTATCCTGGCTTTCCACCCTTATTCTGTGTGGTCATCCCTGCACACCATCTGGAGTGTGTAGGGAATTGCATGCATCCATCATTCAGAGACCTGTTCCAGAGTACTCCTAACTCCTGCAGACTCACTTCCTCCTTGCCTGGCCCCCTCCTGACTTGTGCCTTGACTACTGAAACTATCTAGAGAGGGGGCCATACACACACTAGATGCCAGGTCAGTACTGACTGAAACACCAAAACACAGCTGTCAAAGAATGCTGCAATTAGAGGGATAGAAGTTTTCAGAGACTTCCCTCCAGTCTTGGAGCTAGGCCACTTTTGATCTCTGTCTCAGTTTCCCCTCTTGTTCCAGGTATATGAAGATACTTGCCATGGGGCCAAAGAGACACAGCAAGATTGTCTTGGATGACCCTTGTGTCTGAGCTTGACCTTTTTGCCTTTTAAGGCTTTGGCCAAGTGCCAGTAGGAAAACACAGCTACAAGAGGGGATGAACTGGCAACCTGACCTTTCAGAAAAGTAGTTTGGCAGCACATTCAGAATTTTTGACCCTTTAAATCCACTACCAGGGATCCAGCCTAAGGAAATAATCCAAATACAGAGCAATAATTGTATGCAAAGATGTCTATTGTTGTATTACTTTTAATAATGAGAAAGTCTAAATGTTCAATAAAGGGAGAAAGTTCTGTTAACCACAATAGACCAGTGAAATGGAATATTAAGTAGCCCATAAGATACTTTCAGTAAAAACTGAGTCATATGGACAACTCTTAACCAATGTTAAATTTTGAAAATATACAATTTGTATGTATAGATGGTTATAACTGTAAAAGTAACAACCCATGCCACCTTACCCCCAAAACTTTGTGCTTGGGGGAAAAAAAGAAAGAGCAACAGTCAAATTATTCAGTGGTTTATCTTTGAGTAGCAAAACTGAAGATTTTTAAAGGGCGGATACTACTTCTGTAAAATACACATAAAAATTTAAATTTAGCCACCCAGAGCTAAGGGAGGCTGTTTTAGTGTGTAACCTTCTCGGGACGACTTAGTACCTTAGTTTGTAAAACGAGGGGAAAAGACTGTCATACCCTTGGCGGCAGTGCCAGGCTCTGAATAGGTATCATCTAGGGATATCATTACAACTGGACCTCAATTTACAGGTGATGCCAGCACTTGTGGTTAATTCTCTCTCACATCCCAGGTTCCCGGTTCCCACTGCACTAGAGCCCCTGTTCTTTGTATTCTCCAGGGTCCTGGCATCGTGAAGATCTTACCTGCTCAGGAGAAGGGTGGGTGAGAGGAACACTTGAGAGCACCATGTTAGCAAAGCCAGTAGGGCTGAGCTTTCCTGGGTTTATTTACAGAGCAGGGATCAGTGTTTGCCAGCAGTTGGGAGGAAGAGAGCAATATGGCAGCTGCTGCCAAAGGCCATGTTCTCAGCTTTACCTCTCTGGCCAACCTTGTCCTGACAGATTTTCCTCTCAGCCCAAGTTCTTCAGTCTTCTCCAGAAAGGGGAACCAACCCAAAGAACCTTGCAGAGCTGTGTGCCCAGCCTCCTTGAGAGTGACTGCCAGCTGAGAGTTTGAATCCCAGCTCCATACTGATGCACTTGAGGCCTGGAGCCAGTATCACCCCAGATGCCAGCCTCAGATTCTCTGCCAGCAAAATGACATTATCCTATACCACAGATTCAAAGTGTCAATGCCAGGCAACCAACAAACCAAACAGACCAGGTCTAGGAGCAAGAGCTTGGGTCAGACTTCTGGCAAAACGAAGTCACTCCTCAGCCTCAGGTAGGCATTGGTAAGCAGGAATGCAGGCACCAGGATTCAAGATTCTCGATTAAGGGCAAGCCAATCCTTTAAAAAAAGGAAATCTCTCAATATACAATTGTTGACTTCAATTAAATTGTATACACATGCAGGCCAAAGGAAATTGGTCTACAGGCATGAAACGAACTAGGAGCTGCCAGTCTGGGACCACAGTTGTCACCTGCCTCCGAGTGCCTTCTCACTTGGTGGACTCCTGGGAGATAGACACCCTTCGAGGCAGCTCTGAGCAGACCAGGTGTAGGCCTGCAAAAGCCAGGATCCCAGACCGCTGAGCAGAAAGAAGAGGAGGCCAGGCTCAGTACTGCTTAGCCTTCGTGCTTCCCCTCGACGATTACATAGTCCACAGAGGGTGCCTTGCTCCAGCAGGAAGTCCTGCCCCAGCCATGTCAAGCTCTGCAGTAGTTACTTCTCTTGTTGCTGGGACAAACTACCCGACACCCAGAGTTAAATGAGGAAAGGTTTATTTGGCTTACAGTTCATAGAGGTTTCAGTTCATAGTTGGCTGGCTCCAAGGCAGGGTAGCATGGCAGACAGGCAGCAAAGCAAGCAAGCAAGCAAGAGCTAGACAAGCCTCTTGTTGTCCCTTATATCTTGTCCAGGCTGCTGAAATTAGGGCAGTACCAAACCAGTCAATGGATTGATTTAGTGATCACACACCCTTCATTCCGGCATCACCCACTCTTGATTCAGCCACCTCTGAAAAAAAGCCCTACCTATGACCTCATGCAGCTTTGTGGGGATAGCTAGACACAAATCATAACAAGCTCCGTGCACCAAGGACTGACCGTGTGCTGGGCCCAGTACTCAGCAGCGCGACCTCTCTTCTTGTCATGGCAATGATTAGCCTGAAGTGGATTTAAGGAAATGGGCCCAGAGAATCACCGGCTTAAAGGTACACAACTCTGGGCTGAGCCAGGGTTTGAGTCCAGGAGCATGTGGCCCTGTCACCTGAACACTTCCATTTCAGTTGTTATACCTATGTGTGTAATGGTGCTGGTGTGGGTATTAATGTCATTGTCTGCTGTCAGGAACCGAATACAAACAAATGAGTAGGAACACAGGTAGGTACGTGGTGTGCAAGTCTAGAAGGAGAGAGCTGTGTTGGTACACTTGATTGTTATTATTTGCAGTAGTTACAGTCTAGAAAGTTGCAGCAAACATGAATTTTTGAGCGCTGAGCCATTTCTCCTGAAGGAAATACAGGGTCAGGTTCCTAAAGGCCGTAGTCACAGGATTTTTGTCAACATAGAAGCATGTTTTATGGGTGATTCTGCTTAAATATACCTTCTTTAATATGCATCATTGATTCTTCCACATGAACCCAGCCACCAGCACCCAAACTCAGGTCTGAACGTGATGCACATGTTGTCTCTGTCAAGCGTGTCACAGCCCGTCCTTGTGCACAGAAGCACTAGGTAGCTCTTCAGCACTATGTTTGGGACTGTTTCCTAACAAAATTTGAAAAATATGGACATAAATAGACCTTAAAAAGGACACTTATGTGTGGGATAAGAGCGTAAACAAGTCAGTCACCTTGCTCGACCTACACTGGAACTTGTGCATCAGGCAACTCAAAGTGTCCATCATTTTGTGCTCATCTGTGAATGACTATGAAGGAACTGCAAGTATGGATTTGGGAATTACAAGTAAATTTTAGCAAATAGGTGGATTCACAAATACAGAATCCAGGAATGCTGAGCCCCAACTAAAATTGTTTATCTTTGATCTTTCTCTGAGAGGTGCTGTCAGGATATGTTGACTCAACTAACTGGATTTTTTTGAGTGTGGAAAAGTGATTTGGAGGTGCTGCTGCAATCAATTCTGGCTTCAGACATTGCCTACCCAGAGAAAGTGAGAGGCTAACCTGAGAGACTGACATGGAGTACCCAGAGTAGGGCTGGGCATCCAAGAGGTGCTGAGTAAATGGAAGCTTCAGAAATGGCTCTGCTTTCCTTCCCTCCCTGATGATCCAGTTGTTGAGAGTTTTGCACTCCAGACTACGGGCTTGGAAATGGATGAAACTCTTCCTACTTATAACCTAGCAGGGGACATAAACCCACTAAATAGGATGCTGTGTGTGGAAAAGACTGTAATCATACACACAAATCGTTTTCTGCCCCTTTGTTGACTTCCCCAGAAGCCCATACTTATTTGGGTGGTGACATCAACCCATGTAAGTGCAGATCCATTTACTCATTCAGCAAATATGTAGTTGAAGCCTGTGGTGTACCAGGTTCTAGTCTAGTGACTGAGACTAAATAAAGAACAAAATGGGCACATATCTATACCTTTCTGGAGCTTATATGCTAAAGACAATGAACAAAATATATTGGGTGTTGCTAAGGACTGTTGAAAAAACAAAGTGTGAAGAAAAGAGGGTGGGGACTTGGGTTCTAATGAGGAGGTCTAATGAGCACTGGGAAGGTGCCGTTGGAACAAAGACCTGAAATGGGAGGATAAAACATTGGGCAGAGATCTGGGAGCAGAGCATTGATGATAGAAGGAGTAGCATGTGCAAAGGCCCTCGATGTGAGAAGGCAGAATGGCTAGAGCAGCGAGAATGAGGGGAACAGTAAGTGAAGTCAAAGACATAAGGGCGTGAGGGAAGATGTACAGGACTATAAATTAGCCAAAGCAAAGGTTTGGCTTCTATTCCAATGAGAGGGCTATGCACGGGGGTTTGAGGAAAGGAGTGATACAGTCTGACTCATGCCCAAAAGGGGCCCTTCTTGCTACCATGTAGAGATCGTAGTGGGTAAGGAGACCATTGTGTCCAGCGGAAAGACAGTGGTGGCTTGGACAAGGGATGGTACACTGGAGGTGCTGACAAGTGTCAGATTCTGAATTTACTGTGAGGGAAAAAGAGCTGATAGGCTCGAATGACGCACATGAGACTGTTGCTTGACCAGCCGGGAAGATGGGGCTGCCATGAACTGAAGTAAGAGCAGATTTCTGAAGGGAAGACCAGAGACATGTATTTTGGACATGTTAATTTCAACATGCTCTGTTAAGCCAAAGTGGCAAGCTCCTGAAATTCTGTTGTTTGGTAGACAGCTATTAGTTTGTAATTTTCTTCTTTTTATTTATTTATTTATTTTTTGCCAGTAGAACTTAGAAGATATAAAATGATCTTATAGTCAAGAGTCTCTGAAATACAAACTATTATAATACTTCATAATACTTCAGATTAAGATTTTGGGTAAGGATAAGGACACAATATATGAATTACATTAAAATAAGAATAAACTTAGATGAATAAATAATTACCAGTGTTTCTAGGGTGCTTTCCCTATGCCAGGACCTTGCTATGCATTTAGCATGAGTTATTGCTAATCATGAACATCCTTGTGCACAAAACTAAAATAGCCTCATTTTACAGACAAGGAGACTGAGTCTAGAGAATAAAATGGCATTTCCAGTGCCATTAAGATGGTAGCTGGTGGAGTTTGGAATCCACACTCAGGCATTTTTATCCCAGAGCCATGTATTAGGTTAGTCGGCCTCTCAGCAAAGGGGAAAATTCATTCCCAGACAAAGGCTTTTACAACAGGATGTGAATATTTCCACAATCTCCTCTTTTAAAACTTTTTTTTCATAGGCATTGAGAATTGTACCCAGGATCTTTGCACAGAGCTATGTCTTCAGCCCATTTTTCATTTTGAGACAGGGTCTCATTATATTGCCCAGATTGAGCTCAAACTTATGATCTTCCTGCCTCAGTCTCCCCAGAGTGCTGAAATTACAGGCATGTGCTACCATGCCCAGCTTTTAAAGCATATGCTCACTTTGGCGAAATTAAGAGGTAGAGCTGCTTTTCCTGAGAGGAGCAGATTTCTTGAAAGAGGGGCTTATAAATCGCCCTCCTCTTCTAGCGAACACAAGCCACGCTGGGCCTTGTTGTCTGCCCTGGATCTTATTGAAGGTGAGAGAATTCGGCATGACACGGGAAATGCCATGTAAATCAGCTGGACAGGGATCAGCTGCTGAGGATGCAGGGCAGTTGGCAGCTTCAGGAAGACAGAGGAACTGAGCAGGGATGAGGGATGCTGGAGCAAGATGGGTTTGGCTGCAGGGTTAGAAGCAGCTCATTCGGGTGACCTGTATTGTGTACCTCCATGCTCAGCCCCCAGGACCTGCAGAAAGATGGATGAGACTTGGCTCCCAATAGGAGCTTTGTGCCCAGAGTGCCTGGTGGCATCTGAATGAGCTTTCCACCTTTCAGTCTTGTGTCCCCTGCTGTTATAGTTCACATTGTAGACTTGGCAAGTCCTCTGGTTTCTGCTTAGAAAATGTGGTTAGACTAGATTGTCATCAAATGCCAGGGGAGAAAGAGAGAAGTAGAGAGAGACAGAGACAAAGACTGAAACTGAATTGATGTAGTTACCTGTTTTGGCTTCCCAGGATGACGGAAGCTCTTTGGTCTCAGGTAAGCTGGGAGCTATCTCCATGGAAAGGGGCTGTGGTCCCAGGCTGATCTGTTGCCATCCCCAATCCCTTTAGCCCTTTGGTTCTCGTGTTCTGCAGATCCTTCTGTCTCCCATGAGCAAAGCACAGCACAATACAGCAACCAACTTGGGCAAACTCTGAGGGTGTTGTCTTTTCTCTACCTTTGAACTTTCCTTACAGGCTCCCAGTGGGTGGGCTGCTTCTCCTGCAGCAAATTCCATGAAGAATATTTCTTTTAACATTCATTGTAGGGTTATCTTTGTTTCTTCCAAAGAATTTTAGTCTGCTTCCTGCTTTCCCCTAGACATGAGAACAAAACTGAACATGTTTTCCCTTTTTTATCCATGGGCAAGAAGCTCGGAATCAAATCTGAACTATATTTTTGCCACCATGTTCTTACTTGTGTTCCGCTATAGTATTCCCTTCTTCCCTGGGCCTTAGATTTAATGTGTATGTATTTTTGCACATGTGATTTGTGAGCTGGCCTAAAGTTGACAGGACTTCTGCCTTATCCCCAGGTTTTATTTCCAAGACTTTTTATTTGAAGAGCTACTCTGCGTTCTTGTTTTGTTTAACTTTTTCCTGGATCTAAGTAACAGTGAAGTGCAGTGCAGAGGGCTCAGCACTAGAGTCAGGAGCCCAGATGCAGCCCAGTCTCTGTTCCCCACTTGCTGGGTGACCTCAGACAAGTCACATGTCTTTCTGGGTCTCTTTTTCTTTCTGTAAAAATGTTAGGCTGTAACAAGTTCAACCCAAGATCTTTCCATCCTAAGCTTCAGAAATTCAAGTTGCCACTTGGGGCAAATGCTAGGGGCAAGTGCAGGTGGGGCACTGACTCAAGGATCCTGAGAAGCAAGGCGAAAGTTTGAAGAAAAAAGGGACAGTCCATAGAGATGAAAGTGCTACCATCTTCTCCTTCTGTGACCTGTAGAGCTGGCTCCTCAGAAGGAGGTGCAGAGAGAGGAGCAGGGGTAAGGCTTGACAGCTCTATCAGTCAGGAAGCCTAGGAAAGCCTGTGTTGCAGCCAAGGTTGTTGAAGGGCCTCCATCTGCCAGGAGCCACTTGCCAGGCAGCCACCAAGCTGCTGATGCCATGGTCCCTTTGTTTCCACATCTCTCCTTGGGCTGTAGAGGGACGGTCCTGCAGCAGCTGGAATGGGGGAGGAATGGGAAGCAGGAATCCTCTTGTAGCTCCCTTCGCATGTAGGAGGCCTGGAGAACCATCTCTGACCAGTGAGTCACCCCTAAGCCTTTAGGTGATGCACAAGACTATCCCCAAAAGGAAAAAGGAAGATCCCCTTCAAGTGGTAGTAGTAGTAATAGCAATAAATGATCAGTCCTCTAATTTTCCAAGAACTTCCCATCCCTCCATGTATTACCTTGGTTGGATTCCAAAGACACAGGCAGGGCCCAGAGGGTGGTTCCCCCTGATTACGTGAGGTAACTGAGACTTAAAGAGATCACCCAGGGACCCAGGATCACCAACAGGGACCGTGATCACCAACAGAGACCATGTGATGTGACTTCGAGCTGCTGAGGGTCTGTCAGTGAAGCTCTGCACAGCCCTGGCTGCTGGAAAGATGTGGTAGGAGCTGGAAGAGGCAAGAGTATGTGTCCTTGGAATGGGGCTTTGCCTTTGCTTACGTAGCTGATCCTTACAGGAACAGAGACAGACTTACTCTGGTTGGGGGAAGCATCATGAAGGATCCCTCTAAACAACATCTGTATTATGCTCGTCTCTTGTTTCTGTGATGTCCTGGTTTTACAGGCTCCTGAGACGCTCAGGACCCAGGGATATTCCCTTGTCTCCACTGTGGTATTTTAGTCTCGCTCCTTTCTTGTATGCAGCATCATGATCTGTATCCCAGGTCCATTCTATTTTGAAACCTTCGTAATGCAGTGGAAATGCAGGTGACACAGTCTCAAAGTCCAAGATGTCACCTCATGACTTCATAACCCCCATGGCTTCAGATTTCCTATGTGTGGAATAGAGTCACCTCTGCCTGGCCTCCTTCTGCAGGGAACATCAGAAGGGACAGCCTCAGTCGCCATCTCCTCCAGTCTGACCCAGGACCAGGTGACCAAGGAGGCAGTGGGGCCCAGCTGAAGCCAGGCAGAGGGGCCAGTGCTGGCTCTAGCCCTGTTCTGCCACTGTTTGCTGGGGCATCTGGACGATTCCCTGCCCTCCTCTGGACAGTGCCTGCTCTCTTACAACTGCTCCTTTAAAATCTGTATTACATGGCTTTTCAAAAATTTGATTTTCATTGAGGTATAGTCCACATGCCATGAAATTCTCCTTTTTAGCAACTCAGGAGGCTGAAGCAGAAGAATCAGATGTTCGCAGCTACCCTGGGGAAGTTAGCAAGAACTTGTCTCAAAAAAAAACTTTTAAAAAGTTAAGAATGTACTATTCAGGGATTTTTAGTATATCCACAAATTTGTGTAACTAATACCACTATCTAATTACAAAACATTTTCATTGTCCCCCAAAAGAAACCCCTTGCCTTCTTCCCTTAATTCTTGGCCATCACTAAAGTGCTTCTGTCCCTACAGATTTGCCTATGCTGAATATATTATATAAATGGAATCATATAATATATGATTCTTTTGTGACTATCTTTTATTTAACAAAATGTTTTCAAGTTTCATCCCATACTGTAGTATGTATCAATATCTCATTCCTTTTATGGCCAAGTAATATTCCATTGCATTGACATGTCACATTGTGTGTCACGATTCATCTATTGATGGACACTGGCCCTTTGAAATAATGCAGCTGTGAACATTCCTGTGTGAGTTTTTGTTTAAATACCCGTTTTCCATTCTTTGGGGAATATACCCAGTAGTGGACTTGCTGGCTCATATGGTGATTCTGTCTTTAACTTTCTGAACAACTGCCAAATCATTTTCCACAGCAGCTTTACCATCTTACATCTCTACCAGCAACACACAAGAACTCTAGCTCCTCCTCGATATGCTTGTTATTATCCATCTTCTTAAAGGATACTAGTGGCTGTGAAGTTGTATCTCACTGTAGAAAATCTTCCCGCATAAATTTTTAACCTGCAACACTCTCCATCTATTTTTCTTGGCAGTGCTAGGGATGGTACCCAGAGCCTTGTGCATGCTGGACAAGTACTTTACCACTAAGCTACATCCCCAGCCCCAAAATCTTTTTAAAAATAGACTTACCCCACCTGTGGAACAATTACAAGAGGTGCCTCTTCAGGTGGAATAGGGAGAGGGCCTGAGGCTGCCCCACTCAGCAGCCCAGAGCCAAAGCCCCTTTGGGGCTTGGAAGACCCAGTCCCGTTGCCTAGGATTCTGACTGTCACCTTCAGGGATGCCCTGAGTAACAGCTGCTTCAGCCCTAAGGCCCACCATGATTGCCTCAGGAAGCCCTTGCAGCACTGGCCAAGTTGTGGGTCTGCCCTGCCATAGTGAAAAGTAGGTCCCCAACATGTCCCCATTGATGGCTCCAGCTGTGGCTGTGTGGGAGACAGGAATCAAACTAGGGAAATACCCCTGCTGTCTTGCTTCCCCAGTCTAGGAAGAACAGTCCTGGGCGCTTCAGATGGGGAGAGCAGAGGGCATAGAGGCTGATAAGGCCATGGAGGGTCTGCCAGGCTCAGCCAGGAGCTGCTCTGGTGTTGCTAATTCTGTGAGGTCTGCAGTGTGGCAGCATCTGGCGGGCATCTTCCATGCCCACCTCTCTCTGCATTAGCACTCTTGGAGCACCTGGTGCTCTGCCATTTGGCTGGCAAACATTCCATGTTCTGGTGTCTCCTTGGCAGAGAGAGGATCTCTTCCAGTGTCTTCCACTGGCTGCAGTGCGACACTTATCACACCTGTCAGTAGCTTAAGTCATCAGACACAGCCTGTTCTGTTCCCTGGAATTTCAGGTTGCATTCTTCCATTATTGATGGCTAGTGCTTTCAAGAAAGATAATTAATAGTGCATGTAGGGACTTCCCCTTAGCTAGAAGGTCAGGCCAGCCAGGGCCTCTGTTTTCTCCTCCATGCCTTGCTGATGCAGTCAGATGCTCTGGGAGGAACACAGATTCCTAATTTTACAGATGTGGAAATTGACACTCAGGAGGCCTAGTAATTGAAGAGATGGAAAGCATCAACTGGAAGTCCACTATTTCAGGAATAGCCCTGAAGCTAGAGACTGTTAGATCCAGAAGCACCACAGAGACCATCTAGTCTAACTGCTTGATCTTGCATCTGTGTTTCAACCACTGTGTGTCTGACAGCTATGTGTGGAATGTGCATGCTCCTATGAATGTCCCCAGGGGGAGTTTCAGCCCAGGCACAGCTTGCTAAGTAGTCAGGCTGAGAAACTTTAGTGAGAGTCCCTAGTGGAGAGACTACAGGCCAGAGCCAGCTGGACATGCAGGTTGAGCAGGGCTCTCTCAGGGTCATCAGAGAGTCTGCTGGGTGTAGATGCAAGGGACTTGAGAATGAGCATCAAGAGTTTTGCCTTAATTTTTACTTAATCAGCAGCCTCTGAAGAATTTCAAGCAGGATTCAGGCCTTCTCCATTGCTCCTGCCACTGTCCTGACCCAGGCCGTCCTAACTCCTTCCCTGGCAGTTTTTAGTAACCTTCTAACTGGCCTCCCTCCCTCTAGTCTCATTCATTCCCAGCATACTCCTATACCCACTCAGGGGCTTTCTCTAGTGCAAATCCAATTGCACACTTCTCCTTTTAAAACACTCCCATGGCCAGTGATGGTGGCACACACCTATAATCCCAATACTCTGAGATTACAAGGATCACAAATTGGAGCCCAGCCTGAGCAACTTAGTAACTTAGACCCTGTCTCAAAATTAAAACATTTTTAGAAGGGCTGAGGACGCAACTCAGTATGAAAGCTCTAGGTTCATTCCCCAGTATTGCAAAACAAAACTAAACTAAAATAAAACAAACAAACACTTCTGTAGCTCCCTTTTGCCCACAGGACAAGATCCTGCCTTAAGTGGCACTGTGTAGCCTGGTCCCACCTCCTTCTGCAGCCTCACTGCACTGTGCCTCTGCCTTCACCAGGCACCCTGGTTTCTTAGCAGCTGTGCTGTTGAATTACTCAGTCTTTGGCAAAGCTGCCCCTCTCCTCCCACTGCTGAACTCCTATTCATACTTCAAGTTCCAGCACAAATTTCTGGCTAGAAGGAGCTTTTCCTCACCCTTTTGAGGCCACCAATATGCCTCGAACATGTTTCTGTTTTGAAGTTCACATTACATTTCATTAGTCTCCTTCCAGAATCCTGGCTTCTCCCATTCTCTGAGTGTTTCTTGTGTGCAGGCACTGAGCCAAGCCCTGTGATGCATTGTTTCATATTATTCTCATAGTAACCATAGCAGGTACATTTTATTCTAGTGCCATTTACAGATGGGGGTGCTAAAACTCAGATTGGTAGCATGACATGCCCAAGGCATGTGGCTAGAGAGTGAGAGAGCTGGAATTTGAGCATCTCTGTTTGATCCTATTTCTCCTGTTCCCTGGACCCCCATTAGTAGGCCCTCAGGAAACACTGGGCTTGCGAGAGACCAGTCAAAGGTGTGGATAAGTGGGGTTACTAGGGGTGGGTGAGATGGAGAAATAGAGGGAGGTGGACTGAAGAGGGGCCGGTCTTTCTCAGAATAAAAGAAATGAGAGATTATTAGGCCCACTCCCCATGACTTAGGGTTTCCCTTCCACCTTCTGTGCCAAGTGGCAGCCTCTGGCCACCTGGGGACAGGCCTGTGAGACTCCAGGCTGAGCAGGTGTCATGGTGACAAATGCCAAGGCAACCTACCTCCTCTGTGGGGCTCAAAGGAGAGAGAGGACCTGAGAAGGCACAGGGTGCACACTGAGGCTTCTGAGTAGGATCCTGGTCTGTTAGCTCCCTTCGGGCCTGGGTGGCTTCTGCCCTCTCACGAGGGACCTACCAGTAAGGTCCTGTCCCAGCAGGGGAAATGTCATTTCCTCCTCTGTCCTGAATGAACGGCTGGTTCTGGCTGACCCTAGGAGACTGCCAGCTCCATCCAGGTACAGAACCATCTTCTTCCCAACCAAGCCAGGGAGGAAGGAAGAGAGAACTCAAGAGGAGGATGTGTGAGGTTGCCAAGCAAGGTAGTAGCATGGCCAGAGGGGAAAAAAGCCTTCATTGTCCAAGGCCACACACAGCTCCAAGCAAGCCTGGCATCTTGCCTACCTCCCAGGACCTAGCCCCAATCTCTACCTGCACTTTCCTGGCTCCTAGCAACATGCCCCAAGCTGGTTCTACAGAGAGAAGTCTGTCCTGGGATATGAGACCTGCCTCAACCAACAAGTCATCCTAGAGTCACGGCCTCCTCCTTGAAGCCTCCCAAAAGCAGGAAAGGGAGAGGTGGTGATAGAATGGCCAGTGGGGGCAGGCATGGTGGGCTAGAAGCCAGAGCCCAGCAGAACTGCAGCTGTGTGACTTTGATCCCAGGCCTCGTGAGATTGAAAAGCCTGTTGAAAGTAATGGGCCTTAAGCACGTAAAAGCACTCAGCAAGGTTTCCTGGCCACAGAGGAGTCAGTCAGTGACAAATAATCCTTGAAGCTCCTGCCCCGCACCGGGAAAGACCATGCCTGCTCATCCAGCTACTCCTATTCCAGGTTCTTCTGTACCCAGTAGGATTCAGCCACTTGTGGCCATGGACAGGTGTGGAGGCACTGCTGGCTCCCATCCCAACCTGCCCTGCGGTTCCTGCTATGGGGACTAGCCCTGGGTCCAGTGGCTCTGGGTCCAGTGACCAACCCTGGGTCCAGTGGGGCGTAATAGGTGGGAAGCAATGCCAGGCTGAGCAAGAGCTCAGGTGACGGGCACGGTGTTGGCAGCTCCTGCAGCCCAGCACCCGACACCTCTCGGCAGACAATGCCGGCAGTGTCTAGCCCTCAGGGGAACAGTTCGTGTTCTGTGTCACAGCCAGGAAACAGGCCATCTGAGCAGTGCCTTTGTCCACTCAGGAGGCGGCCCCATCACTGGCCAGGAAGACCAGGCTCCTGGGAGGTGCTGGTGTGGAAAGAGGGTGGTCCTGGGCCAGGGATTCCAAGGCTGGGCTCTAGCCTCTCAGTACCTGATGCTGGCTGGGCCAGGACATCTGGGATGTGACCTGGGCAAGTTCCTTCTCTCTCAGTAGCTCTGATTCCTCATCTGTAAAAGGGTACTAATCACAGTACTTCCTCATAGGGTTGTTGGGAGGAGTCAATGGCGGAATGTACGTAATGTGTGTGGCGTGGGCTCTGTCGTGGTTTGTGGCTGGGTAAATGCTTCTCTCCCAGTTTTGGGGGTGGGTGGTGATGCAGGGCACGACATCCTCAGCCAAATCTCCTATAAGCCAGGCTACTGTCCTCAGTCCCTGCACCGAATGTGGAAGGAGGGGGTGTGGGTCCCTGTAGTTGACTCGTGACCAGCCCACTGGCCACAGAGAGCCTGAGCCCTGTGCATGAGACTCTAGGAGCTTTGTGCCGATGCCTTCTTATGCACACAGCCTCAATTCAGTCCTGCATGGGGCCTCTCCCCTCTGATACTCCTGAGGGCCACCCTTGAAGCCCAGGCCCCTACCCAGGAGAGCCAATGGGCCTGAGTCCTACCCGCTTACCAAGAGTCTTTCCCACCATGGACTCTTGTTACTGGGCCCACCCACCGGGATGCCCAGTAGAAAGTAGGAAGGACTTCTGTTCCTATCAACCCCAGCCCTCTACTGCATTGAGCCGTACTGCTTGTTCCTGGAACAGGAGGAAGTCAGCATGCGCATTTGCACAAATGGGTATGGTTGGCATGGGTGGACCGGGTGTGAACGTGGGAGGGCTGGCTGCATGTCCTGCATTGTAGGTGCCTGGGCATGTTCACAGAGACATGTGCTGTGTATCTTGGAATGTTAGGACATGGTACTGTTTCATGTTCGTGTGTATCCATATGTCTTTATACATGTGTGCTGGTATGTTGGTCTGTCTTGTCTCCCCTGTAGATGGGAAGCCCTGAACCACGAGCCAGCTGGGAAGGTGATGGTTGACAAGAACAGCCCAAGCTAATTGGGGTTCCTGGTCCTGCTCCAGGAGCTCTCCAGCCTGCAGCCCCTGCCAAGGAGGGAGGACTGAACAGCAGGAAGGCGGGGATCCGAGAGTCAGGGACCTAGGAGAAGCTGGCAGCTCACAGAGTAGAAGACTCAGAGCTGCACCAGGGGATAGGAGGCCCTGTGATCTTGGGCAACACCCACACCCTCTCTGGGGCACATTCACTCGTCTGGAGGACACCGGGTTGGACTAATGATTTCCCACTGCCCCTGAGGCTTTGATGATTGATCGTGACTTTAAGTCAGGGAGTGAGAGGCTGCCTGCCTGTCCCGTTAAATTCACTGGTAGAGGTGGCTGTGGCCTGAGCTTGGTGCTGGGGTATTCTGCTGAAGGGTGAGAGGAGAAGCTATGCCGGGCAGCAGCCCCAGCGAGAGGATGACATGGCCTGGCCCGGCCCTCCCTGCTGGCCCCCCAACCCGCCCTCTTTCCTCAGCCCCCGGGACACCGCCCATCCTGCCCCTCACTCGGACCCGCAGCCTCATGGCCATGTCCCTGCCAGGGAGCAGACGAGCCTCTGCTGGATCCCGCAGGTGAGTCTTCGCGTGCCCAGAAACTCTGCTTCAGTGGGTGGGAGAAGGTGGGCTTCTGTCTCCCCTGCCACTGACTTACGCTGGGTCCTCCATCAAATTGCATCCCGTTTTACTATCTTTAAAATGGGCTTGCAAACACCGACCTCCTTCAGGAACTATTTAAGTGCTCAAATGACATGTGGATGTGGAAGTATCTGAAGGCTCAAACTGCTGACTTCCTACCAGTCCCAGCCCCATATACACCATGCTGCGGGGAGGGATGCAGCCATCTACTCCAGTTTACTCAGCCTCCCCCGATTGTCACCCTGGGGGGCCACTCCTCCTGTCCCCGCTCCTGTGTACCCCATTCTTCTTCTCTCAGTCTGGGAGGGATCTCTCTCCTGAGTTTGTGGGACCCTGGAAGTCGAGGATTTTTGGGAAGGGCATATAGGGCCCCACTCTTGTCCCACAGCCTTGTCCAGTCCCCGCTCTTGACCCTGGGAAGCCAGGAGGACCAGCCTCCTTCTGGTTTTCCATCTTGATTTGCACTGTCTGTTCTGTCACCCCTGTCTGTGCATCCCCTTCTCCCTCCTGCTTCTCTCCCTGCTGGTGACCCTGAAGTGGGGGCGCTTTGAGCCACAGTGGCCTGGCAGTGTTCGCTCAGTGCCCTCAGCTGCCCCCCAGCCAGAATGAGCACCTGCCTCTTCTCCCCGCCTCCAGGCGCACCTCTCCGCCCGTGAGTGTGCGGGATGCCTATGGCACCTCTTCCCTCAGCAGCAGCAGCAACTCGGGCTCCTGCAAGGGCAGCGACAGCAGCCCCACACCCAGGTAATCCATCCTCTCCCCAGCTTCCCAGCTGGCTCGGAATCAGGTCTTTGGGGGGAGGTGGCCAGTGTGGTGTCCTGACCATCTCCGACTCCAGCACTCTGACTCACTGGTTATGTGACCTTGAGCAGGTCATTTCTCCCCTCTGAGCCTCAGTTCCAGTCTATAAGATGGACATAATACCCACTACACAGAAGCAAATACAGTGGCTTAAACAAACCAAGGTGATTCTTTCAGAACAAAGAATGAGAGGTAAGCTGCTCCCTGAACCAACAAAGGCCCTATCTCCTCTCTTCCTGCACCACTATCGTTGGAAAACAGCTTTTGTCCTCATCATTGCAAGATGGCTTCTCTACTACCAGCCATTAGGTCAGCCATCAAGGAAGGAAGAAGATAGAAAAGGTCAAAACTCTCATCAAGGCCCCCCCCTTTTTTTTTTTTGCCCTGAGAAGGGACATCTTCTCTGAGAAATCCTGCTTACACTTCACTGGCTGGAATTGGGTCATATGACTAATTAGGTACAAGGCCAGTTAGTACAGAGTTAATGACTCCCCCATACAAAATTGGGGTTCTCTTGGGGAAAAGGCAAGATGGGAATGGGGAAGCAACTCCAGAGTTTGCCAGCTTGCTCTTTTCAGGGGACATTTTGAGAGTGATGGAAGTGACATTGGTTTGGAAGCAAGATGCATTAGAAACACACCATGTGGTAAATTTGATCTCAAGTGTTGTGGACCAATATTCAAAAAGCAGGATCAGGTTGGAGACGCAGGTGAAGGGGACAGGTGGGTCCTGGAAGATGAGGAAGTGAGATCTGGAATGGTGGCTCCATGGTGTTAAAATACAAATAGGGCAACAGTAAGGTGTAGGGATGTGCATGGCTTTGGGTTCAGCCACTTTCTATCTCAGAGTCTCCACTTTCTTGTCTGTAAAATGGAACTAATAACCCAGAGACTTCAGTGAGTTGGTATCTGAAGACCACGCATCCTAGATGGCCAATAACCACTGTTACTGGGGCTTTGATCTATGCTCTTTGGTCCTAAGGATTGTGTGCCAAGAAGACCAGGAAACACCCAGCTGCAGTGCCCGTGGCCAGAGCACCTCCTAGGAAAGCTAGTCCTGCCCCTTCCCCAGGAAGGATGTCATTTGTGCACAGTGATTTCCAGAGCTGTGGAAGCAGCAGTTCTCAGAGTTTTCACTGATGAGCAACAGGCATGATGCAGGACCCATGCCCCAGCATCCTGGGTGTCACACCCTCCCAGAGCCTGGGGAACAGGTGTGATGTTAACTTATGTGTGGAAAAATATATCACTGGCAAGTTCAATACTTTTCATTAATAACAGATTTTTGTGAGACATTTCATAGCTGTAACCCTTGGGGCAATCTCATCCCCCAGCTGAGCGCTGTCTCTGAGGAAGGTCCTCTTGCCCACCATGAGGGTGACTATCCCTAGATGAGTGATGAGACCTCTGAGACCCACTGCAAGTAGCCAGGCTTTTCAAGGTATGAGCAGCTGAGAGATATGCACTGTAGCATGTTTTTCTTCGTGTTGTGTGTGTTATAAATTACATATGTAATTTTTTTGAAAGATAGAGCTAGTGACTAAAAATATATAAATGTTAAATGGAAAGAGTTAAGTTACTTCCCTCTAATCTTTGATTCTTCCTAGTTTAACTGATCTCAGTTCTGTCACTGCCACCCCACCCACCCCACCCTACGCATGAGACAGACCACTTTTTATTCATCACATGTCTGTGCCCCTCTGACCCAAGTCCTTGCAGGGCTACAGAATGCTGCAGGATGAGTGTACGAGGCCTTAGAACTGTCCACATGGCTTGTTTCTCTTTTGGAAAGATATTTCTCGGATCAGAGGGGGCAGCCTCAAGCTTCCAGCCTAAGTAGGGCTCTGTGTGACTTGGCTTGAGTTAAACTTGGGGACTATGAGGTGAGCCCATGGAAGAGAACATCATTTCTCTTCCCAATCCTGCCACTATGTTCTCTTGAACAGTTCACAATCTACAAGTATTTTTTCCACAGTCAACATTAGAGCTCTTCCATGAAACCCTAAGAGCTGCCTCCATCTTGGCTGCTTCAGCAAATGGGCCTGTTTTTGCAGTCCCAAAAGGTATCAAAAGGTATCCGCCCCTCCCTGGAGCAGAGTGGGATGGCAGCAGGCCTGAGTCTCTAGTTGGGTGGGAACATGCCCAGAATTTTAAACCGAGATCTAAGACATTTCTTGTAAAACGGAAGAACTAGCAGCCAGGAAGCTGTGGGCGGAGCTGTCTGGGCCACAGTCTGTTGTGGAGTTAGGGTGCTCTCCTTCCCTGAAAAGCCTTGGCTTGCCCTCCCCACCTGCTTGCTCGCCGTCTGGGTGGAGATTCCTCCCCCTCTTCCCTGGAGGGGCCAGTGTGCTGCACACATGCCACACAGAGGCCACTACCATGCTGGGAGCTGGGCACACCCAGGCCACTACACCATAGGGCACCACTGTTGACTGTCCATGCCCAGACTCAGCAGGTGCCCGTGTGCTCACACAAGTCCCACGGAATGGATGTGTGGACCTGTGCAGGGGCTGCTGTCCTGGCACATGAGATTGCCCATGAGGGCAGCAGGAAGAGGGTGAGGCTTCACAGGCACTGTGTGTGAACACGTGTATGGGTGTGGGGTACACATGGACCAGGAATCCATACACTCGGATGTCCACTCCCAGTAAGTATGTGTGCAAGTAATGCACACCTATATGCACATGAGCATGTAGGGTGGGCAAGAGGAGTGCACATCAGAGATGGCACATATGTGGGGACAGCTGTGCCACACACCATCTGTGTCTGCACACATGAGTCTGCCCTCCCAGCCCCATCCCCAGTCTCTCAGTTCTGGAGAGGAATCCCAGAGGCAGCACCTGTGCCCTTCCTGCCCTTTTCTCCCCCACTCCCATGACGGGCATCCATTTGCAGGCGTTCCATGAAGTACACACTGTGTAGTGACAACCATGGCATCAAGCCCCCCACCCCGGAGCAGTACCTGACCCCCCTGCAGCAGAAGGAGGTGTGCATCCGGCACCTGAAGGCGCGGCTGAAGGACACTCAGGACCGGCTCCAGGACCGGTGAGCAGGGAGCTAGGGCAGCCATGGGGTTACTCACCAGCTCCACACCCGGAGGAATTGGGGCCCTAGGGTGGCTCTGGAAGGAAGGAGTGGCTGGGGCTGCCCACCATTCACCTGCTCTCTCCTCCTCAGCTATAGCTTGTCCAAACTCATTGCAGACTGCCCCCCTCACTCCCCTTCACTGCTCTAGGTAGCTGCTCAGGCTAGATGGGGAACAGTTTGCCTGCAAGGGACTGTCCCCTCAGCCTCCCACGTGTGTGTGGGAGAGTAGGCAAGGAAAGCATGCATCAGACATGGAAAGGGTGCAGGATAGCTGTGCCTGCACATCTGCCATGCCCACACATCCAGGGCTCCAGAGAGGAAACCCCCTCCCATGTCTCCTCTGCTATGGAGTGAGTTCTTATTCTCCACACCTACCTGGAGCCCATTCCTGTGTCCCTGGAAACCACCGATATCTGTCTCTATGGGTTTATCTCTTCTGGACAATTCATAATGCAGTTCACATGGCCATGTCCTTGATCAGAGCCCTGCCTAGTAGACAGTCCAGTTTGGATGTGTTGTCATTTGGAAGTACAGGAGTGGAGGGCAGCATTGTGTTGGCCTCTTTGTCTTAGAACTAGGATTTCTATTTTTATTTCCTGTCATCTTCCCAATGATGCCCAAGGTCTGCTTGGCCTTTTGCACTAATGTCCTCGGAGAGCAGATGGCCATCTCCCAGCTTCCTTTCTAGGTCAGCCCTGCTGCTCAGAGGAGATTACCTGCACTGTCTGGTTTGGGCAGGATGCACTGTGGTGGGCATGTCCACACGTCAGTCCAGGTTACTCTGTGACTCTTACAGGAACCTCTGGCCATGCTGCACCTCCAGGCTCCTCACACTCTCTGTATCGTTTGTACCTGTACTTCCTTCAGTAGCCTACCTTCTGCTCCTCAAAGATGCCATGTGCTGTGATACCTCTTTGCATCTATATGCAGTGTCTCTACCACCTGTGGTGCCCTTTGCCCCATCTCGCTTCCTTAGCAATCTCATCCTTCAAGACACGGTTCCTGTGCAATGCCCTGCAATTCCCTGAGGCATGGACAGGGCTTGGAAGCCATTGCTCTGTGAGGTCTGGCTGGCACCAAGCAGCAAGGAGCAAGAACCAGCCAAGCTGACCATGCCCAGTGCCTTCTCCTCCCAGGGTGAGGTGCGAGTGAGGAGCGGGAAGAGAAGCCAGGAGAGTTACCCTGCAGGGAGCCCCACACTGCGGCAGGAGGAGTGACGAACAAGCATGCTCCCCTACCCACTAGCACATCCGCCATCGCCACTGTAAGCAGCTCTGGCTTGCTGCCCCCACTGCATTGCTGAGCCCTGTTGTGTGATAGGCCCCTTCCCAGAGGATGCTGTAGTATCTGTTGTGGCTGCTGAGACCTCTCAGACCCAGTCTCTTCAGCAAAATGTGGAGTGAGATGCCCAGGCCCAGGTCCTGAGTGGACTTTCCAATCAGATTTTGAAAAACCCCTGGGACTTTATCTGGGACAGTCGCTGCGCTGAGCCCATAATCCCGACAGTGATGGCCATGCCACCGTAGATCTTGTTCCTTTGAGCCTGGGTCTCAGGCTGAGCAGCTACGTGATGGAGGGAGAGTGCCTAGGCAGGAGGTTAAGCCTAGTGAATGATTTTCTTCCTCTTTTGCTTCTTTCAGTCAGTTTCTCTTCAGTCTTGTACTGATTTTGCCTCTAGACTCGATGACATGTTTTTCAAACTTGCCTGCTTCCCCTACAATCCCTGAATCCATCTGTAACTCAAGGATTTGGAAAATCATTACTGGACAAGAGCCTTCCAGTGGTCACATTTCCCTGACACTTGCCCCTTTTCTCAATAGTAACTTGGTGCCTTCCTCATCCATCTTTCAGCCTCTCCTCTTTACAGTAGACACGAAGAAGAAACTTCTCGTATGGATGAAAGAGAGCCACCCTGTTCTCCTCACCCTCCTCTAATTCATCTACCACTTCTCACCCCTCCGCTTGAGTGATGATGTAAAATTATCAGCTCCCCCACGCAACACCGAAGGTAGCTGTCCTCTCATGCCGCTGCCATCTCGCCCAGGATCTCTGGCCACATTTCCCCATCCATTTAAAATGTTCATGACCTGCTTTGGAAGGAGGCCACATTTCTTTCAATAGAGCAGAGATATTCTGTCTAGTCACTCTTGCCTTATATTAAGATTTTATTATGTTTTTACAGCAGTAGCACTTATAAGAATCTTTGTTTCATCTCTTCTCCAGATGATGGATTCATTTGCAGTTCAGCCTCCAGGGATAGGAATGGGTGGTGTCTTGACCGATGTTTCTTCTTCCTCCCAGGAAGAGGCCTCTTCTTCCTTCACCCAGACACCCTCACTGCTCCCCACTCTATGGGATGGAAGAAAGGGGCATTAGGCCCCAAGTCCCTTCTTTTGTTGCTAGCCCTGTGCTGCTGCTCTGCAGGGAACCCTCATCCTTCCTGATGCTGCCCTGCTTTGTCTCTCTGCGGTGAGGGTGACAGGCCGGGCAGGCAGGCAGGCAGTGAGCAAGTGTGTCTCCTCTGCTTGCAGAGACACAGAGATTGATGACCTGAAGACACAGCTATCTCGCATGCAGGAGGACTGGATTGAGGAGGAATGCCACCGTGTGGAGGCACAGCTAGCCCTGAAGGAAGCCCGTAAGGAGATCAAACAGCTCAAGCAGGTCATCGATACTGTCAAAAACAACCTGATTGACAAGGACAAGGGGCTGCAGAAATACTTTGTGGACATCAACATCCAGAACAAGAAGCTGGAGACTCTGCTACATAGCATGGAGGTGGCCCAAAATGGCATGGCCAAGGAGGACAGCACTGGGGAGTCGGCCGGTGGTTCCCCTGCCCGCTCCCTCACCCGCAGCTCCACCTACACCAAGCTGAGTGACCCAGCTGTTTGTGGTGACCGCCAGCCTGGTGATCCCCCCAGCACCTCTGCCGAGGATGGAGCCGACAGCGGCTTTGCGGCCGCTGATGACACACTGAGCCGGACGGACGCTCTGGAGGCCAGCAGCCTGCTGTCATCAGGGGTGGACTGTGGCCCCGAGGAGGCTTCACTACATGGCTCCTTCAGCCTGGGTGCCCGCTTCTCTGCCAATAACACCTACGAGAAGCTGCTGTGTGCCACAGAAGCTGGTGTGCAGGCCAGCTGCATGCAGGAGCGAGCAATCCAGACAGACTTTGTGCAGTACCAGCCCGACCTGGACACCATCCTGGAGAGAGTGACCCAGGCCCAGGTCTGTGGGACTGTCCCTGAGGACAGGCACCCAGGGCCAGATTCCTACCCCCCAGGGCTCAGAGACCCCAACTCAGCAGTAGTGGTGACAATGGGTGACGAGCTCGAGGTCCCAGAGCCCATCACCCGCGGGCCCACTGCGCACCGGCCTGGAGCCAACCCCAACCCCGGCCCATCGGTGAGTGTGGTGTGCCCCGTGGAGGAGGAGGAGGAGACGACTGCGGCTGCGACTACAGCCGAGAAGGAGCCCAAGAGCTACTGGAGTCGCCACTACATCGTGGATCTGCTGGCTGTGGTGGTGCCAGCCGTGCCCACGGTGGCCTGGCTCTGCCGCTCCCAGCGGCGCCAGGGCCAGCCCATCTACAACATTAGCTCCCTGCTTCGGGGCTGCTGCACCGTGGCCTTGCACTCCATCCGCAGGATCAGCTGCCGCTCACTAGGCCACTCAGGGTCCAGCTCTGCAGGCAGTGGCTCCCAGCTCTGAGGGAGCCGCCCCATCCCAGGCAGCATTCTGGCAGCCTGACCACTGATTGTAGGGACGCTGTCCTCCCCCACCCATATCCCCACAGGCATCATTTTATTTATTTAGTTTTGGGTTTGGAACTATTTTCTTTCCCTGGATATTAACAGTGTCAGGGGCTGGGAAAGACATCCCAAAACTTCCAGAGGGAGAAGGCTAAGGGAGACCCAAGGCAGGGAGGTATACTGATTGGACAAACTGCACAGAGATACTTCTGACCCCCAACCTGGCCCCTCCGTCTGTCCACCAGGCTCTTGGATGGGGCGGGCCCTGCTCAGGAAGTCCCTGGCTGGGTTATCTGTGGACCCGCCCCTCCTCGCTCCATCCTGTCCAGTGCCCTGTCCACTCTGTACCTTCTCTACCAAGCCCACCCTGCCCTCTACCAGGCTTCTGAGCCAGTATTATCTTTTCAGACAGAGGCAGCCACAGCCCAAGTGCAGAAAACTGACCCGCGCACTTCAGGCAGGGTCTGGACCCCTGAGCCTGGGCTGAGCTACACCCTCCCCCCGCTCCCTACTCAGGATTCAGAAGCACCATCGAGGCCATGGCTGGCGAAATGACATGCTGGGCACAAGGAGCCGAGGACAGGCTGGGTTCTGTGTCTGTCCGTCCTCCCAGTTCCTCACCGTGACCCATTTTCTCCTTTGCTTCTGGGTGTGTCAGATCGTTCTTCCTTGTGAGAGAGCCAAGCTGAGCCATCTGGGTGCTGTGGAGCGAGCACTCACCCAAGCTCAGGCACTCTTTGGGAGATCTGCCAGCACAGAGGAGGCAGGGCTGGGAGCTCCAGGGGTTCTGCACCTTCTGCAGTGAGGCCACCTCATTTGCCATCCGGAGTATGGCTGGATTCAGGAAACCTTGGCTGCTCTGAGAAGCCAGAGACCATGGCTGCCCCTGGAGCTTGCCTGCCATCCCTCAAGGGGCCTCCGGCCCAACCCCTGCCTTGCACTGTGTTCACTTTGGGGCTTGATTCTCCTCCATCCCAAGACCCCTGGGAGGTGGCTGCTTGCTTTCTGGGATGAGGGTCCCTAAATCTTTTACCTGTCTGCCTCTGGGGGAGGCAGAGAGTTCTGGCAGAATGATTCTCAGGATGGGGTACGGAAGCCATGATATTTGTTCAGGCCAAAGCAGGGTGCCCTGGGACGTGTTTCCCAGGCAGGCGTGTGGTGGGGCAGGGGAGCCCTGTGGCCACCTGCTCCCAGCCCAAGCCAGGTCAGCCTGAGAAGGTTCACTGTCCCTTGCCTTCCTTAGGACCACATCAGAGTCCCCCAGGAAAGCTGCTGATATTACCATTATTAGTTTACAAAGTAAACTCCTTCCTCTTCATCTGTGGGGGTTCCATCTGGGCATCTCACCCACAGAGGTTAGGTCCCACAATGGGGGAGTTGGTGGGACCCTATGTCTCATGTAGCCCTCTGGCCTAGGGACCAGTCTGGTTCTTTGCCAAGCTTCCTTGCCCTCACTCCGATGCCCCAGTGGCCACTGCCTGACTGGTGGGCTTTGCCCCTCCACTCTGCGCCCTTCCCCAAGGGGGCACCTGCATGCAGTGGGGGTGGGCGGCCAGCCTAGTCATCTGGGTGAGAGCCCCCTCTGCCACACGCTTCGTGCCTCCAAATCTCCCCCACCTCGACCGGGGCCTCCTTTGTGGACCACCCTGCCACTGGCTGAACTAAACCCGAGTGCCTGGGGCCTGGCTGCAGCTGCCCCACAGGACACTGGGGTCATGCCGTGGAGGAGGCAGGGACCAAAGCAACCCAAAGCCAAGCCGGGACTGGCCATGGACCTAGCCTCCTGTGCCATGTCCTCACGGAGCTGTGTAGCATCTCCTTAGAAACAAAGCTTTGATGAGAGAATAAATGTATGAACTATATTTGACAACATAAAATCTATATATTTTTCACCACTGGAATTTAGTCACACTTCGCAGCCCCTCTGCTCCTGTCTATGTCTTGCTGTCTGTGGCCTTCCTACCGTGTCCTGTGTTTTGGTGGATGTGGACAGGGCTGGGGTTGTTGTCTACTCTATCTCTGCTGCTGGAGAAGCCACTTGTAAGAGCTGGGCCTGGAGGCGGTGAGAGAGGCCTGGCTGCCACTCTCCACTCCCACTCTGGCCCAAACCCTGCATGTGTGGGTTACAGGGGCCTGAGCCATAGTACTGAAGAGCCTCTCTTTCATGGGTTCTGGTGGGGCCTTCAGTGGGTTCTCCTCCTTGCCAGTGGAGGAGGCAGCTCACCACCAGGCCTAGGGCAGCCCTTGCGCTGGCTGCCCTGGCCCAGCTTCTGAGCACACATGTCCGTAGTATCCTGCATCTATGCAAAGGGCCAGCAGCCTCCGGCGTGGGCCTGCAGTGGGCTGCTGGCTTGGGTCCAGCCCTGGCCAACCCGGGCACAGAAGGGGCTGGGAGGGCGAGTCTGGGCCAGGCCAGCCCACTGGAGAGTTTGCAACTCCCCGCTCTGCAACTCCCCTTCCCTTCCGCTTGATACCTCCTCCTGTGGGGCTGCAACCTTTCCCTCCTGCCCTCAGCTTCTGGAGCAGAACTCTTCAGGGCCTCCCCGCTCTCCAGCCTCCAGCCAGAGCTGATTAGGTCCTGAGGAACGATGTCCCCAGGAAACCACCTTCTAGAACTGCTGATCCCTTTGGAGCACAGTGGTTAGAGGTGGCTGTTTCTTAGTTCTGGGACCAGGGCCAGAGCAGCGCTGCTGTCCCTCTAGTCCAGGCCCAGGCAGGACTTGGGAGCTGGGCCTGGGCTTCTGCACAGAGAGCTGACCTTGAGCAGAGTTTATGGCCAATGTTTCCAGAGGGCATAACTTAGCTTTTCACTGAACACCCTGCCTAGTCACTACTGGGGTATCTAACAGCACTTTGGGGTTGAGGGTAGATCACAAGGTTCTGGGGCAAAGGCCTCCCCTCCTGGGGCCCCCTGCCCAGTGAACTCACAACCCCCTTTCTGACTGAGCGGACACTGCAAATGGGTTACAGTGCACTCTCATATTCGGCCGTCCCCTTGACCAAGAATTCAGGGGATGTGGGAAGGAGGGAGGTGTGGGGGGGGTCTTGACTCTCGTCTCCTTGTCCTTTTGTTCAGACAGAGTTGTAACTGCAGCACACAGCTCTGAATTAAAGCATGAACACACCACAAGACCCTTGGCCTGGTTTCTTTGTCCTGTGTCACTTTTCTAAGAGAGTTGGTGGGGCTCACACCATGCTCCTCCTACATAGAGGGCGGCAGCAACACATTCTGGCGTGACCCCACCAGGCCCTGATCCATGTGGCTGGGACGCCTCTGCCCATGCAGGTCAGGCACAGGTAGACAGCCACCTCTGTCTGCCGCTAGGGGTCAGACCCCGCTAAACACTGTAAAGATGTTGCATTTCTTCCTCCTCAACACCCATGAAGTGGCTTCTCACTCCATTTATCAGATGCAGAAGCAGACACGGTTCCTAAGTGGGGGCCTCTGGCAAACTACTCATCCCTGCACCAGACTGGCAGGTAGCGTGGGGCGGAGGCTGAGCAAAGTCACTGTTCTCAGAGGCAACGCGCAGAAAGGGCCCTGGCCTCCCCACTGTTTGAAAGGAAACCAGCTCCAGCTTGTCGTGGACCAAGGATTCTGGAATTTCCAATTAACCTTTAGGAAGGGGTTGTGTTTCAAATCAAATCTTTATTCAAGAGACAGTAAAGGAGCGTAACTATATAATCTATATATAGTCTGTGATGAGGAACGATAAGGCAAAGAAAACATTCTTACAAAGAATGGAGTTCTGTTCTCTCAAAATGGATTGCTGTTTTCCTGGTGGAGGTCAAATCTTGAAAGGACCCAGTTGAAGTCTAAGCAGCATTCGGCCGGCCTACTTACATGCCTGGCATTTCAATCGGCCTCTGGGCCCTGCCTGATCCTCAGCCCAGCTCAGGATCTGAGGCCCCAAGGAGGCCCACAGGCACAAATGCCAGACTCCCGCCAGCCCATGTCCACCCACCTGGAACACCAGCTGGAACAGCCACAAGACATCCGACTCAGACAACAGGCCAGCTGCAACCTGTCATCTGAGACATTGCTTTTCCCAGCAAGGAGGTGGGAGGCCTGTGCTGCGCTCCTGTGGCTTCAGGCATCTGGGATGGAGTGGTCCATGGTGTGGTGGAGCAGCATCGGGGACAACCTGGATATGGCAAAGTGATGGTGGCTAAAACTGGCAGCTCCTTCTCCCTGTACCCCTCACGCCTGTGTACCCCGTGTGGCCCTTTGTCCCCGGTTCCCCAGTTCTAAGACTTCCAAATCCCCAGAAGCCATCATCCACCTTGGGGGAGAGGAGGAGGGGTAGGACAGGTCAGCACCAAGGAGCCCAGGTGAGCTCCAGGAGGCAGGGGAGAGGGAAGGGAGAGGAGGGATGGCGGCCTTACTTTTTCACCATGTGCTCGTAGATCACAGCGGGAATGACAGTCAGAGTGATGACGTCTCCAGCTGTTGCCAGAATCTCCATGATTGCTTTGTCCTGGAGAGGTAAGTGTGTGGTCACGTGGGGTCCAGGGGCCATACTGCAGGCCCCTCTGTGTAGATGTCAGCATGGCTGCTGCTAGAAGATACCACTGATGCCCACTGCAGGGCCAGGCTGCCTAGGACCCTGAGCTGGTCAGGGGAAGGTCAAGTGGGGTCTTCTTGCCAAAGCATGACTGTGGGCCCTTGCCTGAGCAAACTGCTGCCCCAGCCCCTGAAGGCCAGCTGCGAGGGCCTGGCATATGTGACATGATCTCGCAGTGAGATCCTCAGACCCTCTCAAGGGCCCACATCTCCCATCCCCTCGCCCTGGCCCTGGCCCCAGCCCCAGTCACATTTGGGTTCCGGCTCCAAAGCACACAGAAAGCCACTTTCCAGTGGAAGACATTAGGCACACCTGTGTCCTCCAGCCCCTGCTAGCCATCTAGCCTGAGCCAGGCCCACGTGGTCCTCTTCCTCCTACATCTCACTGGTGAGAAGAGAAAGGCTTTTGGAAGCCATTTAGATCATCTGCAGGTTTAGAGCTTCCATGCAAAATGTCAGACACTCCACCCTGCAGCTGTGGCCACCAGAGCTGCTGGCCTGTATTCAGGGCCAAGTCACATTTACACATATATGTAATCTGGCTATGTGTTGCCTTAGTTGTTCCAGGGTAAAAGGAGAAGATGGGACGGAACTAGTGGTGGTCACAGTGCAGAAATAAACTTTGAAATGATACATAATCTCAAGAAGTATAGCTATCAGTTGGGGATTTAGCTCAGTGGTAGAGCGCTTACCTAGCAAGCACAAGGCCCTGAGTTTGAGCCCCAGTACCAGAAAAAAAAATATTTAGCCTAAGAAGTATAGCTATCAGGCTGGGCATGCTTGTAAGCCTAGCACTCAGGAGGCTGAGACAGAAGGATCATAATGATTTGAGGCCAGCCTGAACTACATAATGAGACCCTGTCTCAAAAAACTAAGAAAGAAAGAAAGAAAGAAAGAAAGAAAGAAAGAAAGAAAGAAAGAGAGAGAGAAAGAGAGAGAGAGAGAAAGAAAGAAAAAGAAAGAAAGAAAGAAAGAAAGAAAGAAAGAAAGAAAGAAAGAAAGAAAGAAAGAAAGAGAGAGAAAGAAAGAAAGAAAGAAAGAGAGAGAGAGAAAGAAAGAAAGAAAGAGAGAGAGAAAGAAAGAAAGAAAGAAAGAAAGAAAGAAAGAAAGAAAGAAAGAAAGAGAGAGAGAGAGAAAGAAAGAGAGAGAGAAAGAAAGAAAGAAAGAAAGAGATACAGCTATCTGGAGTCACTCAGTAGAAGTCCTGTCCCTAAGAGTCTCAGGGTTGTGGCTTGGTAGAGTAGCTGGTAAATTTACACTGATGCCTGAAGCCATTTGTGCAGATGAATTACATTTTAGCGTGACTACTCCCTAGAATAGTTAAAGTTGAAGAACTGTAATACTTTCAAAGAGATGAACTCAGTAATATCCAAACACCCGACTTAATTCAGAAAGGCATGGCTGTACTTAGTTTTGTTTGTTTTTGAGACAAGTCTTCTGAGACAGGCTGGCCTTGAACTCACAATAATCACAGGCCTGTGCCACCAAACCTAGCACTCAGCTTTTTAAATACAGTGGGTTTCCTCTGAACTATCATGCCCAATCCCAGAGAAAGGGGAGAGGACACAGTAAGAAAGATTTGGGGCAGATATGAGGGAGAACTTCCTGATTGTGATGGTCATGAGCCACCGGAACAAGTCTCTGAAGAAAGTGGGGAAGACTGAAGTACAAGGAAGCAAGCCGGTGGCAGGAACGGCTGTGCCAGCAGTGGCGTCAGAAGCTGCCACCTGCGCCACCTCTGTGGGGGAAGCTCTGGCCCCTGAGTGCCAGAGCTGTGGCTGCGGGTGAGAGGCTCACTCCACTGCATGGCTGGGGCTGAGAGCCACTCTCCTCAGAGTGGCCGCAAATCAGGATAAAGCAGCTTTGTTTACTCAAGACCAAAACCAAGACTCATCAGCATCTCCCATCTCTTCCCCTGAGATCCCTAGTCCACATCCACAGCACTCACCCCAGGACACTTGCTCCTTCTTGATTTTTTCTTTTTTTCCAGTAATGGGGATTGAACCCAGGGCCTTTACACTGAGCCACACTGCCACACACACCCATGTTCCTTCCCCCTTTTTTGAGATAGAATCCCACAAAGTTGATGAGTTGCCCAGGCTAGCCTCAAACTTGTGGTCCTCTTGCCTCAGCCTCCCTCCCAGAGCGCTAGGATTACAGGTGTGCACCACCATGATTTTTAAAGCACCTTCTTGATTTTTAAAGGTAAAAATCACTACCTCCTCTGCCCTTAAAAAATGAACGAAGGACAGAAATGTATTTCTGAAGAATTTTCTTTAGAAGAAAAACTGCCCCTGAATGTGAGCAACATGAAAATAGAAGTGGTGTGCAGAGTAAGGTGGTGTCCGCCCGGCCTGTAGCCAGCTGGGTGCCTGCGTCCTCACGCCTCCTTCCATCACACTCTCACAGGTCAGTACTGGGGACTGACTATGCACCGGGAACTATGATCGAGCTCTCGGCCACAGTCTCATTGACTCTCACGGCAGCCTTCGGAGGAGGAAGCTGCGGCTGGCAGGGCCAGGGCCTGTGTAGACAGGAGCCTCCCCAGGCGTCTTCCCAGCACCCACAGGCCCTGCACAGTGTGACGACTGCCTACCTTCAGTCCGATGACGTTCTGCCCGTTCACCTCGCACACGTAGTGGCTTGTGAGGAGCCCATTGCGGGCTGCAGAGCTCCCTTTGACCACAGACACAACCTTCCCCTTCTTGATGAAGAAGCCGACATGGCCCAAGCTGTCCTTGTGCATCGTGACTGTCCTCTGGAATGGCCTAGTAGAAAGGACTGTGAGCTGGGCCCGGGGAGGTGGCTAGGCCCCTGCAGAGAGGATCCTAGGGCCTTGCTACTCACCTGTCCCGAATGACCATGACGATCTTCTCCACTGATGCCTTCTTCAGCACCCGGTGGGCCTTGTCTGTGCTCCACCCAGCACAGTCGTGCCCATCAATCTGCAGGATCTGGTCCCCAAACCGCAGCCCCACCAGGGACGCGGGGGTGTTGGCCTGGACCAGCTGCACAAAGATCCCCTGGGGGAGGCAGGGCCCAGAGTCAGCTTCCCAGGCCGCCCTGAGCCCAGGTCCCCCCTGAGAGGTGTCGTTCTTCCCTCTAATACTCTGGGAGCCTGGCGGGCACCAGGACTGCAGCTCTGTGCAGCAGGTATGAGGGTCACCCCGTTCTCCTGGGGAGGACTTGTAGATGAGTCTGGATTTCAGCCCTGGCCACTGGCTGCACCCTTGACCACTCTACCGTATCCCCTTCCCCAAAGGCTGCTGGCTATCTTGGCTTCCTCTGTCTACAGCTCCAGGAAGCCAGATCCCTGGGAGCCGGCGCCAGGGAAAGGGAGGCTCTGAGTGACGGGAGTCCAGGAGGGCCCGGTGGGTTCAGGCTGCAGCCGAGCACCCGGGACCTTGGGTCTGCACCTTCCTCACAGTGGACCAGCTATCTGAGGCACAAGGGTGGGGCGAGTCCCTGCGCACTGCCCCTCTAGGCTGTGACTAACTTTGCCCCAGTTCAGAGGCTGTGGCAGGGGCTGTCCAGCATCAGCGCCGCCCTCCCGACGCCGCTGCTCCCGCGCCACCTACCTTGTCGATGGCCCGCAGCCGCAGCCCCGTTTTGCCACGCTCGTCCTTGCACAGGTGGATCTCACGCACTCCGGGCTTGATCTCCGCACGCCGCACGCCCAGGTTGTTCCCGGTCACTGGAGCCACCAGCTGGCCGGTCTGCAGGCACCAGGGGGCAGGAGGTCAGTCCAGGCCCTGCAGCCTCGGGCCTTAGAGGTCAGTGCGGGTTGGGGCGGGGGGTAGGGATGGGCAAAGGAGGACAGCGCAGTCCCTGGCCAGGCCCAAGACCACCCCCTGACCACGTTCCCTGGAGGAGCAGAGAGGGATCGTGGCTCCATGACGCCACTAGGGGGCATCAGAGCCCACGTCTTTAAAAATGTGACACAGGAAGTATGTCCCTTATTTTCCAAGGGAAATTCGTATCAGGAAAAGACCACGTTAAAATTCACTTAGGAGGGAGGAGGAGGGGGAGGACGCAAAAATAATTATGATGTGTTACGTACATGTACCAACCCCCCAAGGTCAACGTAATCATTTTGTACTGCAAAACATGTACCCACTACTAAAATTTTTAAAATAAAATTCACTTAGAGTAGAAAAACAATTCATAGTAAATGATGAGCAATGAAGTATAAAAGGGTTCAATTTGATTTTTGTCTTGAAAAATAAGCCAAAAAGAGATTGATAACAGCTTCCTCCTATAATGCAGAAACAAAGCAAAGAAGTCCATTCTCTCTACTCTATTAAACATGGTTTTGGAAGATCTAGCCAGTGCAATAAATCAAGAAAAGGATAAAAACACAAAGGTACACAGACCTATAAAAGAAGAAATACAGCTGTGCCTATTCATAGATGACATGACAGTGTACTAGAAAATCCCAAGGATGCACAGCAAAAGAAACTACCAACAGAGTGAAGAGACCCAACTTGACCCAACTATTCCACTTGACCCAACTATTTCTCTTGTAGATATCTTCATGAGTAAAAAACATCATACCACAGTGATATATGCATATCCATGTTTATAGCAGCACAATTTACAATAGCTAAATCTTAGAAACAGCCCATTTGCCAATCAACAGGTGAATGGATAAAGAAAATGTGATATTTGTATAGGATGGAATACTACTCTGCCATAAAGAAAGATAAACTTGAGCCATTTTTAGGTAAATGAATGGACCTTGAGACCATAATTTTGAGTGAAATAAATCAAACTCACACTGATTTATATAAATATTTCACTGTTTTCCTTGTGTGAGAAACACAAAGGGTAAATAAGGAGCAAAGTGGAGCATAAGTATCAGGAAGCAGGAAGAACATGTTTAAATGGGAAGGAGAATAAGGGATGGGGAAGGGGGAAGAGAAGAAAGGGGAAAGGTAAAAAAAGAGAGTGGAAGGGAAAAAATAGAAACAAAACTTTTGTAAGTGGGGAAGGATGAAGGGAAAGGAGGGGAATGAGAAAAACAGAATTAAGACATATTCTGTACAGGAATAAATTCCCTATGATGAATGTGATCATTATGTATGGCAAATACGTACTAATAAAAATAAATTACAAAAAAGAAAATCCCATGGAATCTATAATAAACTCCTGCATCTAATAAATGAGTTCAGCAATGTCACAAGACACCAGATCAACCTACAAAAATAAACCGTGCTGGGTGCAGCATGGACCTGTAATGCCAGCTACTAGGGAGGCTGAGGCAGGAGGACTGGGTGCATCCAAGCATTCGAGGCCAGCATGGGCAATACAGTAAGACCTGGCCTCAAAATTGAAAAATAAAAAATCAATTATACTTCTATGTACTAACAAGGAATGAGCAGAAATTGAAATTAAAAATACGATACCAGTTGTAATCACTCAAAAAAAGAGGCCATACTTAGGTATAACTCTAACAAAACAAAGCTGGGTATGGCGACACATGCCTGTAATGCCAGCACTTGGTATGCTGAGGTGGGAGGACCACCACGAGTTCGAGACCAGCCTGCACTAGTGAGCTCAAGGCCAGCCTGAAATACACAGTAAGACCCTATCTCAAAAGAACAACAGCAAAAATCTAACAAAACATGTATATAAATCATATACTAAAAATGATAAAACACTGAGAAATATTATCAGAAAGTAAATAAACAAAAAGTCATGTGTATCCATAGGTTGAAAAAATGAATAAAATTGTCAATTTTCCTCTAATTGATATACAAATGTTACAAAATGTCTATCAAAATGCCAACAAGACGTTTTGTAGATCTAGATAAAGTTAATCTAAACTTTAAATGGAAAAATGATGCAGTTAGAAGAGCTAAAAGAATTCAAACAAAAATAAAAACAATGGAGAAAATTTAAAATTACAAAAATGCATTTATCATGTCACATTTTCATCAAAATTTAGGTTGAACGCATTCATGTCCTAATTATTGGGTCTAAGAATGATTAAGTCAAGCTGTATCCAATGTGCCCTCCTTGCTTTATGGCTGTATCTCACAGCATGATCATCAAGAGTGTTGTTGTAGAGAAACATCCCAATGTGACCCCAGTTTTTTCTCAGGGTCTCTTATGTCCTCATCCTTATTGGTCTCTCTTGGAAGACTCTCCTTTGTCAGTGGCTTTGTATGGAAGTTCTCCACTGTCATGTCCATCAACTTCACGAAAGCCTGCAGCCTCAGCAAGACTAGCAATTGCACTTTGCAACTGATTTCACGGGCCTCAGTAGAGGCTGGTGACAGAGGCCTTGGCAGATGCTAGCGTCGACTGGAAGGGGTCTTGAGTGGGGACTGAGTCTACAGTGAATACATTTTCAAGGGTGAATACTTCCTTGTGGTGGTTTCTTTTGCTCTCTGAAGCCAAGGAACAGTTTTGTTTTAACTTGGTGACCGTAGCTGGGTGACAGGCTCCTGCCACTGCCTCTGAGTCACAGGCAGCCCTGTGTAAAATGCCCCTGAGCTCATACCGGGTTCAATGCTCTCTCTTCTCATTCATCTGACTCAGGCCACAGCTCGGAGCCACAAATCAAGGGGCAGAGAAGACACGAAATTGTCCAATCCCAAAGAGTTTTCAATGAAGCCTCAAAAATTAAAAGTACCATAAGAAAGAGAGCCCTAAATAAGAAACCTGGGGAAAGAAGGGAAAAGGAGAGTCTGTTGAAGTGGCAAGACCCAAAGGAGGGAGGGCTGGGACATTAGGCAGGAGAGAAATACCTACACTGTCACCCTGTGGAATCTGAAGCAGGCTCTGCTGGACTTCTTGGCTGGAGAGTGAAAGACCCATGTAGCTCTCCAGTTCTGCCAGGTTGGGGTACAGAACTGAAGGAGAAGAGAGCAGGTGTTACTCAAGGGCCCACACTCAGCTGTCCCTGCCCGCTCCTGCATGGCTGCTTATTTTTAGGTAAGAGATAGAACCTGGGCATGTTGTTTATTGCCAAGAATGCTGTGCACCCCCCGGAGTGCTGTGAGTCTCCAGGAATGCTCGCTGGTGATGTGGGTTGTCCCCTCAGAGTGTCTGAGGTATAGAGGGATCTGCCTTTGCCCAGGAGCAGCCCGGGACCCCGAGTCCTTCAGGTTGTACTTTGGTATTCAGCTCAGCTGACTTTGGACATTCAGCACAAAGCCAAAGCTGGTCCCCAGGCCACGGGGGGTCCATAGACCACTCGGGGGGCAGGCCTTGGAGCCAGGTCAGCCCCCAGGGAGACAGCCTGAACCGGGCAGAGCTGATCTGTGTTCAATTTGCTATTATACCACAACCTGACCCAAAACTGCCACGGGGACCTCTAGGGGGCACCACAGAAATCCTGGTCTCCCCATGTGGCCTTCCATGGTGGCTCCAAATTAGGGAGTTACTGCTCCCTCTAAAACAGTTTTCCCAGTGCCCCCCTCAAAGGGTTCCGATGAGGTCAAAAAGCGCACAAAGCCGTCACACAGTGGCAGCGGGGGCGGGGGAGAGAGAGAGAGAGAGAGAGAGAGAGAGAGAGAGAGAGAGAGAGAGGAGGCGGGGACGCATTGGAAATGGCAAATGGCCAGAGAGGGGCGGCTGTGTCCTTAGGGCCACCAATGCACACAGGCTCTGGCAAGTGGGGCCTGTCCCAGGCCTGAGAGCAGAATCCTCAAAGTCCCAGTGTGCTGTCTGGGGGTGTTGTGGTCTGGGTGTTTGTGTCGGGCTTACTCACCTGAAGGCAGGGAGGCAGCTGCCTCCTGGATGGGCAGGATGGGCATCCTGGGTGAGGCTCTGGCCTGGGCCTGGAAGGAGGCAGGGAGAGCAGTCAGCTGTGGCCAGGACCCAGGAAGTGAGCATTAGATATGTTGGTGGGCCTGGGTGGGTGTATCCATGGGCCCTCAAGGCTCCAGGTCGTTTGTAAATGTGGCCTCCACGTGATGTTAAGTGAAATAAGCCAGGCACATAAAGTTAAATACTACATGTTGTCATTTACACATAGAAGCTAAAAAGTTGGTCTCGAAGAAGTAGAGAATAGAACCATGATTACCAGAGCCTGGGAAGGCTGTGGGGGAGGGGAAGGGTGTAGAGAGGATGGTTAATGGGCACAGAGAGCAGTCAGGAGGCATACCCGCTAAGGTTTGACTGCACAGTAGGATAATTATGGCTGACAACAATTAACTGGCATTTCAAAATAGGAGAAAGGATTCTGAATGTTCCTAACACAAAGAAGTGAATGCCTAAGGTGATAGATATTCCAATCACCCCGATCTGATCACTACACATTATACACATGTATTGAAATGCTATATTGTACCCCATAAATATGTATTACCATGTACCAATTAATAATTTTTTAAAAACCTAGTTTTTAGGTTTTTAGGCTTCTGGAAATGTGCATATTTCTAGGAGGAGGTTTTCCCAGGGCCCATGACCTAGCAAATGTCATGGCCCATTTGCTACCTGTGGCAGCCAGAATAGCAAAGCCCACCTCCTAACCAAGTTCTCAGTGGGAAAGGCCCAAATTCTCACAGGCCTCTGGAACCACAGGACAGGATGACGAAGGGAGGAGGAGACGTCCGGGGGCTGAGCAGGCAAAGCCTACGCATGCTGGCTTTCCTGTGCCAGCAGCCCTGCTCACAGGTCTCCCAAAGGGATGGAGAAATCGAAGGGACAGAACTAGATGTGAGAGGCATATCCGGGGCTGCCTGCTTTGTTCCATCCCTGCTGTGACTCCACTGGCCTTGGCCTCTGGATGCTTTCCCAGGTGCCTTGGGAAGGCCCTGCAGTGGGGACCTGCATGCCTTGGGGCCTCTTGGAAATGAACCAGGTCCCAGTACCCCACACCCAGTACGCTCCAAGGGAAGCCTCCCTGTATATCCTTGGGGTAAGCCCCCAGCCCTCCATCAGGGACCCTGGCTCAGAAAGCCTGCAAACCTACCTGGATGACCTGGTCCACCTTCAGGTCCTCCAGAGATGGGTACAGAGCAGACATGGTTGGTCCTTGGAACTCCTGCAGAGCACAGAAAGTGAGAAGGGATAAGAATGTAGCTCCCGCCCTCTCAAGAGGAGGCACAGACATCTTCCCTTCTTCCCATAGGTGCAACACAGCACCTCGGACATTAAAAAGGCAGAGGAAGAGTTATTGTCCTCATTTTAGGGACAGATGAGCTAGGATTTGTGCCAGTTTAGTTGGGTCCTAAACTCATGGCCTCCACCTGCGAATTCCATTCTCCCCATTCAGCCAGCTCTGGGCTTTAGAATGCAGGCCCAGGGGACCATGAAACATGCTGACCAGGAAGGCAGGCTCGTGGGCCACATTCTTCTCTGCCACAGCAGGCAGGCTCACAAGGTCTGACCACTCAACTCCTAAATTCAATTCGGCTGCTGCACACCAGGCCTCGGTTGTGGGTTTGGACAGAGTCACTCCATAACCGCCAACTTGTTGGGACTTGACCTTAAAACAGAAAGGCCACAGGACGTTCTGGGATCCCTCCACCTCACCTTACATCCAACTATGGGTTTGTCTTTTTGTTTTGTTTTGTTTTGCTTTACTAGTACTGGGGAGTGAACGTAGGGCCTTCGACGATTTCTAGCCTCCCTGGCAACTCTTACTCTTAGCTGACTTGAAGTGAGACCCAAAGGAATTCATAAAAACATATGCACAGTGGCTGGAGGGTACAGCTCAGAGGTAGAGGGCAGACCTGACATGTGTGAGGCCCTGTGTGTGTGTGAGCACATGGCCATGGGCAGAATTTAAACGTTCTGATGGGGGCAGGAGATATACCTCGGTAGTACTTAGGAGGCTCTGGGTCCAACTCCCAGCACCACATAAAATCAACTTTTGACAGAATGTTGCTCCACCAGGAGGAGGTACTGGGGTTGGACGGGGCACCATAAACATCTACTGAAACCTGACTGTCCCAGGGGAGGATCAGTAGGGACACTGAGCAAGGTGTCCAGAGAAGTTCAAAGGAACTATTACCTATCAAGAAATGCTCTCCTTCCTTCCTGGATGAGATGTAGAAAAGGAGCATTTTCTTCTTGGATTCTTCCCCTTTATCCACACCTGCCCTCTGCTGGTCTCTGCCCCACCTCCTTGTCATCCTCAGTTCCTCCTGGAGTGGCCTCCCAGGCAGAGAGGCTGCTGTCCCTTTCGCCCTGGGCTCTGCCCTCCGGGACTGGCTCTGGGCCAGGCTCCCACCCCAAACTCTTCAATAATCCTCCATCTGTTTGCCCAGCTGGACTGTAGTTTCTCAGGGTCAAGGTGTGTCGTATTTGCGCACATAACAGGCACATGTGACAAAGAAATACCCTGTGGCCACACAGGGAACCCAGTGGGTGGGGTGTGTCAAGGGTGATGTGACTTGAGTGCCTGCCAGGACTGGCTCTGCTGAGCACCTCCTTGAGTGACCCACGGGCACTGGGGACATTCTCAGGCATCGCTGCTTTTCTGCACCTGCTGCCTCACCTGTGTCCTCCTTGACTCCATAGCCCTGTCCCTTTTAATCTGGCATTGATCCCCTCTCCCACCTCTCAATTGTGCAGATCTCCTTTGTCTCCCTGTCCCTTCACAGGCAACATCCTCCAAAGAGGTTGTACCTCCCCTCCCACTACTCTCCAGACAGCAGCCACCAGGCCCTTTCATAGCGAGGCCAGGATGTCATGCCTCTGTTTAAAGTCCCTTGGTGGCTCCCCATTGCTCTCAGAACCTAGCCTACGTTTCCTAAAGTGGTGCTCAACAACTTCCTGGTTCCTCCAGAGACTGGACCTGCTGGCTTTCGGGGCAGATGTAAACAGATTTTATTTGACCTTGCAGAGTACTTAACTTTTGAATTAGTAGCCTCAATGCAAAACCCAAGAAGCTTCATTTAATAATCTGATTTCCCACTACTCCTGAAAAATAGGAAGCTTTGTCAGCCTCGGCCTGCAGCTGAGTAGCTAGAGTTGAGGAGGCACCCCAGGCCTCACCATTCTCTGTTGCTCTTACCTGTAGGCCACTTTACTCCCTGGCATCAAGTCCCTGTAGACATTTGTCTGCAACACCTGCCTAACTCTCCAGCTGCGTTTCTTGCCGTGTGTCCTTTTTCCAGTCTCCGCTAGCAGCTCTAGTCACAATGAGCTACTTTCATGTTCTTGAATGTTGTTTTTTCATGTCTCCAAGTGTGTTAGTCCCTCTATCCGCAACACCCCTCCAACCTTTGCTCCTTGCCTGGGTAACTCCTAATGATTTTCAAGTCGATACCAGAGGACCCTTTTTGCAGGAAACCTGCCTTGACTTACATTCTCTCTTCATGTTCTTACTCCTATTGGTTATTCACTGTGCCTACAGTTGTCTCTTTACCTGTCTGACTGCCTCCTTAGTCTGGAAGCCCCAAAAGGACAGGAATTAGGCCTTCTCATCAGCTGCAGAGTCTCTAACCCTGCATGGAGTATGGAGGCCAATATGATGCATTCTGCCTGGGCTCCTGCTTCTCTCCTTGTAAAGCAAAGTCTACTTTCCTAGCATAGATCCGAGGACCAGGGATCCAAATGTGTTTTGTGTGTCTGTCAGAGTTGTGTTTTGTTTTTTTAAATTTCAATTGGTGCCAACATTTAAAAAAATGAAGATATAAAATTCTTTAATTCTAACTTGCATTGAAAAAAACTAATCTGACAAGTGTGGGAATCATGCATGGCAATGCTTAGTCAGGGCTCCCTCTTACATGCGGCTGCACCTTCTTTCTTACTCAAAGAATCCACCTAGCTCTTTGCTGACATTGCCTGCTTGACTTGTGAAGGCGGCCAGTTCCAAATCTTTGCCCTAGGGTGGCCTTTGGGGCAGAAATAACCATCCCAAGAGAATGAGAATTTCCTAGGGGAAGAGGGAATCTGGCTCTGACCTCCTTTAGGCCAGCTGGGGGAAGAGAACATCTTTACCAGGGAGACTTTATTTTGGGACAGTCCACAGCAGTTACCATTTATCAAAAGCATGCCTTGCCACCAGGGTCATGCATGAATAGCAGATATGAGCATAAGAGGTCACCCTGCCCTGCTTTTCTTCAACACTGAAGCAGTAGAGCAGTTATATTTTAGGCAACTCCTCTCAGGGAGAGCACAGGATCAGAGATCCATTTCCTGAGAATTGTTCCCAGACCCTTTCATCCCTGCCACCTTCTCTGGGTCTCTACTCAGTACTGGCAGTGCTGGTGGGGGTGGGAGTTAGCAAGTAGGTATTCCTCTCTCCTGTAGCAGCTTCCCATATGGTGGGGAATGGCTTCCTGCAGCAGAGATGCTCTGTGTCTCATTTAACCATCCAGCAATTCACATAAAGCACTTGAGCATCCACTGTGTAGCAGGCACCCTGGATCTGCTTCAGTCGTGTTGTTCTCTACCTGGTGCACTTCCCTCCTCAGTCCAGTGCTCCATCAAGGCTCCTTCAGAGGCTATTCTGGTTGGCTTTTCCAGGCCTGCCAGCTAGCTGGGCATAGTTGGCTTTGACCTGTACTGCACCTACATTGGACTTACCATCCTGTACCATTACTATCTGGCTGTTTCCTCACACTGAACCTCACTTTACAAAGGCAGTGGCTGTGTCTGGATCAAGAAACTATATCCTTGCTCACCAAGATAGTGTCCAGCTTATGTACGAGCACAAAGATTGTTATTTGACTGAATAAATAAGTGGTTTCAAGAAACAAACTGGAAATTTGTGTAGGCAATTTTGGTTGTTACAAGACTGGGGGAACTCAACTAGCATTTAAGAGACAGGGGACAGGAAAAGGGACTTCTTATCATGGACACAACTGTTCATCACAACAAACTCTCTTGTGTTGCACAATTTTTCAAATGTCTCCTGTCAAACCTTCGTGTAGGCAAAATAAAAATCTGCTCATAAGCTATTTTATACACAAATAAAGTGAAAAATTTCCCATTTTAATATAACCACACTATGCAGAAGTAACTTTGTTTTCTTCACTGTTATGTAAAGTCCCTGTCCAGTCTGTTCACCAGAACGGCACGCTCGTGTCTGCCTTGATTCGTAGCTGTCACAGTGAATCCACGATCCCAGACAAACTTATTTAGCCTTTGACTCAAGGTGCCAAACTGTCGGCAAAGTTCAGTTAAAATTGTCTATTAAATCCAATTTACGTGTATTCTTTTATTACGTGTGTTCCATTATGGTCACTTCCCTCTTTCACAGCAAGGCATCCTAAATTTTTTCAGCCCAGGGAACCGTGAACTAGGTCTCAGGACGCACCCGCCCCTCCCTCGGCCTCAATCGCCCACTTTGGGAAACTGAAGCAGCAGGCAAACTGCATGCACTGGGGCACCGAGAGAACAGCCTCACTGATGGTCCCCAGGGCCGGTCCTCCACCCCCGGGCTCCGCCGGCACATCTGCAACAGGACTGCATGTTCTCTCAACTCCCCAACTCCCCAGTGTCCAGAATCCGCCGGAATTGACATCTCCTGCCTGAAGTGAGCTGCGGAGCTTGCGCAGAGAACCCCCTAGGCTGTGCCGGGGGTGGGCTGGGGGTCCTAGTACGCATGCGTACCAGCGGCGGCCCGGGGTGGGGGCGGTGCTGAGGCTCCCAGAATGCCTCGCGGCTGCGGAGAGACAAAGTGGCTTATCTTGTGGGAGCGGGGGTAGTTGCTACGGTGGGTTGTTAAAGTCCCCCGGTGTCAGACCTTTTCCAGGTCCCCTTGACTAGCGCCATCATCCACAAAGAGAGATCAGGTAAACCAACAGAGCAAGAGGTGGAAGGCTGGGTCGAGCTGTGCGTCCCCTCTTTACTGGAAACTGTGCCTGTCATGAGCTTTAAAGTGCACGAGTAAGCAGGCGTCTCAGCACGGGCCTGGAAACCCAGGACTCTGGGAGGCTGAGGCAGGGGGACTGCAACTGCGAGTCCACGCCGGGCAGTTTAGATTAGACTGTAAAGTCAAAAGGGCTGGGATGTAACTCGCTGTAAAGGCCCTGGGTTCAGTTCCCAGTACCACGAGGGGAAAAAAGAAGATGTGCGAGTGTCGCCTTGCTCTCATGGCCCTGGACTCAGCACCACTTGTGGGTCCTGAAAGGATGGAGCACGGTTGAGCCGCTCCCTGCTGGCAAAAAAGTGCTGTACTGAGGTAGCATTTGGCCCAAAAGCTCACTGGTGCTTGTTGTTCCTACTGAAAAGGAGACCCCGCCTTCCTTTTGCTTTCATAAGGGCCTTCAAGTCCCTGAGTATTTCGTACCCATCGTGAAGTCATCATCCCTGTCGCCCTCCCAAGGGATTCTGGCTTGGCCCAGACTCTTGATACAGTGTGAGACAGTGTTGAGCTGAGAATACGCTGCCCCACCGCGGGGCGCCACCCATCAGTGATCTGCTGCCCAGGGAGGGAGACCTTGGTTTGGCTGAGCAGATCACTTCGCAGGGCGAAATCAGACCCACTGACTGTTCTAAGGGGCTCAGGCAGGTGGGTCTGTGGGGCACAGGAAAAAGGGTAGGGAGACCAGGAAACAAATTCTGTAGAAAGGGCAAATACCTGATGCAGCCATAAAGGATGGAAAGTTCAAGCTGCAGAGTGTTATTTCAAGGATAGGGAGGCCCAGGCCCGAGAGTTAAGCTGCCTTAGGTTGTCCTGCCTGAAGATTGTCCTTCTGAAGCTTTCCCCAATTGTACTGCCCCTCCACTGCAGCTCCACCAAATCGAATTTCTACCTGAACCAGAAATCTCCGAGTTATCCTTAGCTCCTGCCCTTCCTTCCTTTTTAAATTTTTTTTGTGCTTTGTTTTGTCTCTTTGAGACAGGGTCTCGCTGTGTAGTTCTGGCTGGCCTTGAACTCGCAGCAGTCCTCCTGCCTCAGCCTCCTGAATGCTGGGATTACAGATGTAGACCACCACGCCTGGTTCCTTCCCGCCTTTCGAAGCTCTACCCAAACTGTTGTTGCTCTATCCAAACTGTTGTTATCAGGATGAATCTCAGACTTCAACCTGTCATTAAAATTTTCGTGACCTTGAAATAGGACTGATACTCTCATGGTACATGAGACAGAGTCTCAGGATTTAGCTTGGCATGTATCAGCCTGACTCTTCCCATAATGTCTCCAGTTCCAGCTCCTCACCCTCTTATGGTGCATTTCATTCATTCCAAGCTACTTGCTTGCTCTAAAACTCAGTTTGCCAGCTCATTCCTCCAGCTTTTGGAGGTGCTGTTCCCTCAGTCTTGAGACCTAGTCACGCCTCCTCCCTCCTTTGTTCATCTGGTGAGCTCCAGTTCCGAGCCTTCCCCTGGATCCAGCCTCAGAGATCAGCAAGCCTTCCTTTAGACTGCAGTCATAGATCATTCGCCTTTTCCAGTTCTTTGTTCTGGACACTAAGGAGCTGGAAAGAAGCCCCTGGGAACCCCATCTGGTAGCCTATTTGTTCATTCTCCAGATGTTTATTAAGCACCTACTATGAGCAAGGCCTTCCTGAGGAATTCTACTGTGTATTGTATTTGCTTGTCATCCTCACTGTTCAAGGAATGCCACTCATTTGTGAGTCTCCATTGCTGAGCAGAGGACCCGGCGCATAGCAGGCATCCAGTTACTGTTCTAGGGGTGGAAAAGCAGACATAGAAGGAAGAGAAAGCCTGAAATCCTAGATACAGTCTTTCCTCCCATTCTCACCTGTGTTTACAGTCAGCAGAAAGTCCTTTGAAAAATCCCCCTGGGCTTAGGAAGGGAGAAGAAAAAAGCCTTACTGCAGTGAACTGAAAGACCGCTGGGCTCCTACAGTTTAAAGGTGGAAGTCTTTGCTTAGTTGTATGCTAATGGCTTTCTGGAAGTAACTGGCTTCTCTGAAAAGAGCCATCTAAGTTTCCTCTCCCAGAGACTTTTCCTCTCCTACAGCACTTTCCAGATTACTGTCCCTGCGCGTCTGTATTTCTTGATATTATGAGCAATAGCAACACCCACAAAAAACCAGCAATCGGGTCCTTGACAGATCAGCAGAGCTGAAGGGGGTCTCCAGCCCCCATCTTTGAACTCAGAATAGGAACAGTCTGTTCCAAAGAGCTGAAGCTCTGAGACTCCCACTTGTTCCTGTGGACAGCTCATCCATCCCGCGGAAGACAGTGTGCAGGAGGGATGCGTGGGCTGGCGTGGCAGAGGAACAGCTCCTACAAGGCCACGTTAGCCCAGGGATCTGGTGAGTCGGAAAGGAAGAGGCTGTTGCTAGGCCACCTGCATGCGAACACCACCCCCCACCCCAGCTGTGCCGCCTGCTGTGGACTTCAAGAGATGCAGATGTTTCCAGGTAAAGGCTCGGGGCAGACAGGGCGGGAGCGAGGACTTCGGAGGCAGCCTGGACTGGGCTCAGACTGCTGCTGATTTGTGAGAGCAGAGCATGGGCAAGTCCCTTTTGAGTGCCATTTCTTTTGTAATATGGGTAGTAACATTTGCATCACAGTTATCTGGGGATTAGCATTTTTAAAGACATAAAGTGTGTAGGAAAAGCATTTAGCGAGTACTAAGCACACATGCATTCGGTAAGTTAGTGAACAAAGAATTGGGCCTTGAGGAAGGTACTTTCTAGTGTGGAGCTGGATAAAAAGCTCCCTGACTCTGTAGGCTGTGTCAGGTGCTGGGAAGCACATGAACCCGAGATGCAGAGTAGAACATCAGAAGGTCCAGAAGAGACTCACTGCAGGGACAGGGCATTTGAATAAAGGCCTAAAGGGGTGGTTGGAAGAGCATTCCGGACTGAGGGCCCAGCCATTGCAGGAGCCCTGAGAGGGGAGCGCCTGCTATGTTTAGGAGCATCTGACCACCGAGACTAAGACTGACGTCAGGAAGAGGCCGGAGAAGAGGTGAGAGGCGCCAGATCCTGTAGGACCTGTAGGTCTTGGTGAGGACATCGGCATTTCCTCTGGTGAGATGAGAGCCAGTGGGCAGTTCCGAGGAGCACAGTGAGTATCATTGTCCAGTTTATCCAGCCCTCCTGCCTAGTGTTTGGAGACAGGGCAGGGTGGAAGCAGGAACCCAGGTGAGAAGTGCGCGTGTGGAGTTTACTGGCTGGGGCACTGCATGTCACACGGTACATCCCGGTCCAGCCAGTTGGGCCCAGTCTAAGCCCTTCCTGAGGCTCTGCTCTGTGGGGGCTGAGTACTGACTCCTCATTTCCATCATCTCGTCCCATCCCAGCTGAGTTATTTCCAGCGTCCACGTGAGGACACATATTCTTAGAGAGGTAAAACCATCGGCCCAGTTTCCCAGCAGGTTTTCCTGGTGATAGCAGGAAAGTTATTGGTAGAAACAGCTTCAGAGAAGGAGGTAACAAAAGCGGAGGGTGGCTCTGTTTTTGTGGAAATAGGCTCTTTGTCCGTGGCCCCTCGCTTCAGCTGGATGCGTGTTGCCAAGAGCCATGTCAAGAAGCAAAGCATGGGCACCACTGCTCGGGGCCTTCATGATAAGCAGCAGAATGAGGGCCATGGTCCAGCTGTCATTTGAACCAGCCCCTAGTAGACGTTTGGGGAATGGAGTAGGGGCGAGGGTAGAAGCAGGAAGCAGTACAGAAAATCAGTCAGCTCTTAGACTTGGCCTGGGGCCGGGGTTGGACGAGGAAACCCCAGGCGCACTTCACTCCCAGAGTGAATTGTGTTGAAATTGCCCAGGAAATTCTGAAGGGCAGAGGCAGGGAGGGAAGGACATGGGGCGAGAGCAGGTCTCGCTCATCCCACACCCGGCCGACCTGGGCCCGCTCTTACCTGCAGGCAGCTGCTGCTGTGCGTCCTCCTCTGGCCTCTGCTCAGAGTCCGTTTGCTTCCCTTGATGGTGGTGGCTCTGCTCCCAGCTGGTTCCTTCTCTGGGAAGGGTGGTGCCCGCCCCTTGTTCAGCTGAGTCACCTTAGACTGGGAGGGACCCAGATCAGGTGCTGTGGCTGAGTAAACAAAGCAGGTGGCCAAGCCCAAGGAGGACTTTGCTTTAGTCTGGATTTGGAGGTGTGGTTCAGGTGCACACAGCTGATACGTGGGGCTCAACGCAGTGATGTTGAGCTGGGCATGAACCAAGGCTTTTTGGCCTTTTCTTGAAGTCTGCATTTGGAGACCAGTCATGGTGATGTGGGAAAGACAGCGGACTGGAGAGTGGTTCACTGAGTGCCTAGGCCTTTAAAAGTGGCCACATTTTGTGACTGCATTTCTCCTAGAAATCTTTTACAGTGAAGTCTTAGAGCCTGTCAGTGTGTTCTTCTGATAGGAAACTCTGGAAATCCCAAATGCCCATTGCTGCAGTCTGATTAAATAAATCATCATCTATGAGAGATGTCAAAGCCTTTGAAGTCATCGAAAGAAGAAGCTATGAGGAAATGTTCCTGAGATACTAGTGAGATAATAAAAAAATCAGTACTTTTTTTTTTCTTTTTCTTTCTCTTCTTTTCTTTTCTTTTCTTTTTTTTTTTTGATACAGGCTCTCACTATGTTCAGGCTGGCTTTGAACTCACTATGTAGCCCAGGCTGGCCTCGAACTTGCTGTAATCCTCCTTCTGCCTCAGCCTCCCAAGTGCTGGGATTATAGCCATGCTCCACTGTGCCTGGCAAAAAATCAGTATTGGTCTGCTCTTCTGTTTTGTTTTCATTTTTTGGACAGCTGTGTACTGCAGAGAGCCTAGGACACATACACTCAAACCCTGAGTGTCTCTGGATAGGGAGATTGAGGGTGAGCCTGCCTGCCTGCCTGCCTGTTTGGCTTCCTTCCTTCCTTCCTCTCCTTCTCTCTCTTCCTCTCCCCCTCTCTTTCTTTATTCTTCCTTCCCCTCCCTCCCTCCCTCCATCTCCTCCTTCCTTCCCTCCTTTCTTTTATGTTGAGGATTGAGCCCAAGGCCTCAAGCACTACCACTGAGCTATACTCAACAAGCACAGGGTGGCTCTTCAGTGTGTACTTGTGTGTGTTCATGGTGGTGATATGTTTGTGTATATCTGTTTGTTTATATGTGTTTTCAAAGTTAGTTTTATGTATGTATGTGTGTATCTGTGTTTGTTTTTGTTGTATGTTTTTAAAGTTAGTTTTTGCTCTGAATGCTAATGGTTTTTGTGAGGGAGGACCCAACTAAGGAAATTTGATTGGTTATTTCCTGGCTGGAAGGCAAACTAAAGAGCTGTGTGTGTTTTTTTTTTTTTGTTTTGTTTTTTATTTTAAACCAAGATCATGTATTGGTACATTTTACATACAATGGTCACATTCATCACATTTATTTGTACCTATACATGATCAATCTTGGTTCTCCCCCCTCTTCCCCGCCTCTCCCCTCTGTTCCCTCCCTCCCTATTTACAGCAGGTTTATTCATCATTTTCCATATTTTCCCTTTCCCTTTTCTGTCCTTTGTTGCCTTTCTGCTTTTCCCTGTCTTTCTTTCTAGTACTCCTCTCCTTTGTTTATTATCTTCCTTTTATATAATATCTATTACACCTCTTTGTCCTTATTTACAGTTATGGTTTCTCATATCAGAGAAACAATTCAATGTGTACTCATGAGTGTCTGATTTATTTCACTTAATAGTATGTTCTCAAGGAACATCCATTTATATACGAAAAAAAATATGGAACGCTTCATGAATATGCGTGTCATCCTTGTGCGAGGGCCATGCTAATCTTCTCTGTATCGTTCCAATTTTAGTATATGTGCTGCCGAAGCGAGCACTGTGTGTTTGTTTGGAAGGGTTTTGTTTTGTTTTTAATAGTACATTTTTGGGGAGAGATTTTTAAATTTTTAAAAATTTAAATATCCCAATAAATAATATTTGAAGGCAAATTAAACAGAAGAAGAAAAGGAATTTGGTTTAGATCCTGGTAAGTTTGGTTGGATAAGGGCAGTCCCATTAGGAATGACGCAGTGCACCCACTCAGGGCAGGGTGAGTATTGGGGCTACCTGCCAAGCGAGGCAGGCGTGCATCACAGTCCCCAGGACGAGCCCGGGCAGAAAGGCACTAGCCCAGGGCAGCAGATGGTGCGTCTAGTCCCCCTGAGAAGACCCTGAAGAGTCCTCAACCAAGAGTGTCATACAGGAAACGCATCACAGGAAAAGTGACATCCTTATCCATGTGGCCTCTCACCTCCGATTCTGGGGCAGGTGGTCCTGTTCAATTCTTTGAGAATCATCTTGTATTGTTCACATGTCTCTAAGGCTACCAGCTAGACCCTAAGTTCCTTTAGGGCATGGCCTAGTTTGTAGATCTACAATAGCTGCTGTTTTTTAAAAATTAGAACCTGGACTCTGGGATGGATCTTTGGTTCATTACATGTTTTCACGAACAGCCTTAACTGAGCTGAATCACAGATGGCTGATGTGCAGCATACACCAGCAACTCCGTGACAGCAGCCGTGGCCAGCCTCAGCAAGCAGCCGCTTCACTCCATCCTGCAGAGCCAGAGTCTGCTCAGTCCTCTCACTGTAGTGCTGCAGGGAGTGACAGGCACCTGGAGTTGTCCTGTAAGGTGAAGCATCTGTGCCATCTGGAACGGGTCCTCCATGGTGGCAGGGGCCCGTAGGCTTCTTATGCCTGGCACTCGGTAAGCACTCAATAAATATTTACTGAATGAATAAATGCCCCTCCTAGAAAAGACGATTACAGTTATAAACTGAAATGTCTCACCCTTATTTAAGACAATTGGGTTGGAGCATAAGATCAGCCCCGGATCTACGACACCGCACAAGTTGCTAAGCCTCTCTGAGCTAAGATTTCTACGTCTACCTGCTTTACAGGCTTGTCCTCAGTATTGAGTGAATTAGTCACGTAAAGCGTCTAGGACATAGGTGGCATTCTTCCTTCCTTATGGCCGTAGATTAGTTACAGAAGCATCCCAGTCAAGTGAAAACAGAGGCTGTCTTACCAGAAGAAGGGAGAATCGCTGCTGCACAGAGGAGTCATTGTACACTCTGACCCTCTGCACTGTGACCTCTGCACAGAATCTGGAAGGTGTGGCATAGCCCGGGCTTTTGTCACCATGGATGGGTCTGTCCCACTAAGTAATGACAGGAAGAACACCGTTTATTGAGCTCATACCCTGGAGATAAGGTGATTCATCCGTTGTCAGAGCATTTCACAGATTCAGAGGGTGACCCTTTGTCCAAGGCCACACAGCCAAGAGCGACAAAGCCAGGCCTTGGCTGAGAACAGAAGGAAAGTGCCTGGACTCCCACTCCTGTGCATTTGAGTTATGGATTTCCCTAGAGAAACCCAATGAAAAGTCCTGGGTAGACTTCAATTTAGGCAGTAAGAATTTAATCACATGGTCACACAAGAGCTGCACAGGAACCTGGGAAATGGAGTCTTTTGGTTGGGCCTGTTGTCAGATTGTTGGATTTCTGTTACTAAGAAAGGGGGACATGAATAATGGGTAGGCAATAAGTAGCCTCAGCCATGGTGTATTGGGGGTTACCCAAGGCCAGGCTGGTGATATGCCTGCTGGTCCTTGCCAGGCAGCAGCCACAGGAAACCTGCCTCCGGGCGAGGCCATGGAAGAGGCCTGATTGGGAAATCTGCTCTCAAATCCGTGTTTTCCTCTTCAGACTTCAGGCTTCCTATTGGTTAAGGTATCATGAGTGACAGGCCTGTCTGAGAGGGTTCTGTTCCCTGTTAGTCCCTGTTCTTCCTGGACTTCAATCCTTAATTTCCATATTTGTTCAGGGAACAGTCTGGGTAGATTATCTCAGTTTTTCCCCAGCTGTGCCATCCAAGGCCCCACAGAGGGCCAACAGTCTTGGTTTTGTTTTTTGGAGGTTTGCACTAAGCTAAGTCATGCTGCAGTAGCAAACAACCCTGAGATCTTACTGGCTCTTAACATAAAGCTTATTTCTACACACATGTCTACTGTATCAGTCAGCTTTCTGTCACTGACAAAATATATGAGAATAGCAAAGGAGGAAGGATTTATTTTGGCTCATGGTTTCAGAGGTTTCAGTCCATGATCAGCTGGCTCCCTTGTTTTTAGACCTGTGGTAAGCCAGAAACATCATGGTAGAAGAACATGGCAGAAGACATGTGCTTACTTCATAGCAATCAGGAAGCAGGGCGGTGGGGAAGGGGGCAAGGAAGGGGGCAGGGACAAAATACACCCTTCAAAGTCACACCCCCAGTGATCTGGCTCATCTGATTGGGCCCCACCTCCTAGCAAGCTCACTGAACCATGACTCATCTACAGTGATGAGGTCAGAGCCCTCAAATTCCAGTCACCTTCTAGAGCCCCATCTCTGAATACCTGTGCCTTTTGGGGGATATTTGAGAGCCAAACCATAACATCCACCAAGGGTTGGCAGGGGTCTCCATGACTCCTCACTCCAGACCCGGGCTGATGGCTGAAGGGAAGAGGGCTCCACTTGGCAATTAAATGCTCCAGCCCCAGTTGTCAAATGTCACGTCTCACATCGCATTGACCAGGTCACCCTACCCATCACAAAGGGGCCGGAAAGTACCACTGTACCATATGCCTGGAATCCAGGGTGGAAAATACATAGAGCACGTTATGAATAATGACCCCAGGCTTCTGTTCCTGGGTTTTCTGCCAGGGATCTCTGATCACCTGTAGAAGGGACAGAGTAAATTTTTGGGGAGGGGGGTGTGGTGTGCTGCACTGAGCCCCTCAGAGACATCCTGGGGAGTGAGGGAACTGAAGAGGAAGACGTGACATTTCGGAGTATGGGGCTGATAGCAGACTGTCTCACCTCCCCATCTGTGAGGGCCTGAATGTTTGTTGGTGTTCCTTGAAAATTCAGATGTTGAAACTTGGTCCCTACGTGGTAGTGTGAAGAGGAGCTTTGGGGAGGTGATAAATGTCCTGAGGGTGGAGCCCCTGTGACCAAGGCCTGGGCCGCTATAAGGATGCCCCAAACACAGTAGAGAGCTCTCTGATCAAGGACTTCCCAACCCCCAGGACTGCAACGAAAACATTTCTGTTGCTTATATCCCACTCAGTCGAAGGTATTTTGTTATATCAGTCCAAATGGACCAAGACACTATCCCACCCAGGAGCTTGGATTTCCACTTTTGTAAAATCGGGGTAGTAATTTTCACCCTGCAGGATTAAGTGAAGATAAACAAATACATGAAAAATGGTGCGAAAACTGCCTTTCTACTCACAGCAGCCTTTTGGAGAAGGTGGTATTTTCAGTGTCCTCTGAGCCCTTTGCTGAAGTTGGGTGGGCAAGTTTGGCAAGACGAGCTTGGGAGAGGCGGTCACATTTGAGAGGACGTGTTGTAAGATTACATGCCTGAGAAACTACAGGCTCCTAAGATTTGTTAGGGGTGACTATCTGTAACAGTTTTGGGGGAGATGATGAAAGTGGGGGCTCCGAGCTCCTGATGTCTGCCCCCATCCAAACAGACTTCGGGGTTTCTGTGGCAGTCTGTAAGATGGAGGAGCAAAAGAAGAGGGGAACAGAAGGAAGGCTGTGCGGCGGCGGGGCGCTGGACACGCACAGAGACCTCCAGGGCACGTCGCCTGGGAGATGAAGGCAAGCAGGAGGGTGCTCTGGAAACCCGGCTAAGTTCTGCAGCTGTTGCCTCACTGATGCGAGCCCCCTCTGTCGAACAAGAGGCTCACTCCTGCACAACAGACACTGGGCTATGTGCCTGTGTCACCCATGTCACATCAAAAAGACCGGGAACACAGGCCCGCTGCTTCCCAAGTCTGGGATGGGGAGAAGGCATAAATCAAGACCTGGATTTACTCTTCAGAAAGCCTCAAATTGCCAGCCCCAATCTGTTGGCACAGCTCCTCTTCCGTACTGAGAGAAGGAGGTAGAGTGTAGCAGACAGATAAGAAAGAAACTTCCAGTGATCAGAAGCCATATTATTAATCTGGTGAGCAGATCGTTTTGCAAATTAGACAAACTGAGCCGGGAGGGAACAAACAACTTTCCCCAGCCAGCCGGCCAGCGCACAGCCAGGGTGAGAAGCCACACCTGCCTCCGGCACACAGCCTTTAGAGGAGGGAAACGGGCTCTGAGACCGGCAGGGACTTGCCAGAGGTCACACAGCAATTTGGTAGCAGAGGCAGGATCCAAGGACTCCAAATCCTGGTCTCATTCAGCTGCCAGCCCGGTCGAACTGCCAGCCCTTTCACTCACTTTTGGCCTTGTGCTGGGGGCCAGTCTGGGGCTGACTAGGAAGAGGCAGCACGATCTGAGAAGTCCGCTCCGGCCCAGATAGTACTTGGGCTGTGTCGGCCCTGCGCCCTGGCCGGAAGCAGCATTTTGAAATGGGGGGGGGGTCGGCCCCGCCGGGGGCGGGAAGGGGAGGTTCTTTGCAGTTCTCTGTTTTCCAGCGAGGAAACAGGCGGGTAGGGATCAGCCCAGGATTCTGAGTTCAGCGCTCGCCACGCCTCGGCGAGCGCGCTCACGGGTGGGGGTTGCGGGGCGGGGCGGCACTTCCCTGGCGGCGGCAGCCGGCTGGGCCTGGCGCCCGGAGGGGCCGCACCGGAAGGCAGGAACAATGGGTCGGCGGGGGCGGGGCGGGGCGGGGGTCGGGTTCCTGAGCCAGAGGTGGGGCGCTGGGCCGGCGCCTCCGGCTGGGGAACGTGAGGACTGTGAAAGGAACCACCAGCATTTTTGAGCACAAATGCCAGGAACCATGTTAAAAGCTTTAGAGGGATCATGTCAGAATTCTCTCCTTACTCCTATTAAGCCCCGTTTTACAGATGAAGAAATTGAGGCACAGTTTAAGTAAAAATCTCGAGGTGAGAAATGAAAGCGAGATTTGAGCCCGGGAAGCCTGGTTCTACTAGGGAGCGCTTAACCACAATAGGTTACATGTATTCACTTGGAAGATACATAAATACACAATATTAGTACTGTATACGATAACAGTTGGGGGTTTGGAAAGGTCCTGGTTCACTCACCTGGGAGCTCAGGTGACGCCAGAGAAGAAAAGCATCCTTCTTAAATCACCTGTCAGAGCACGAAGAGCCTACAGGGTCGTAATAATATATTATTATACATTTGTATATAGATGCTATCTACACCTTCTCATAAATTCCCTTTTTCACCTGCTCTATCAGCGACAGATTCTGTCGTCCATGACGTCCTTGTTTAACATGCTACCTGTAGGTACCTGTGGAGGAGACCCAGATGGTGAGCCCCGCCCACCCATCTCTCCCATCGCAGAGGGGCCGGGTTTCCACCCGAAGCCTGAGTTTATTTGTGGCTCGCCTAGTTTAAATAAGTGCTAAGAGTGGTGGCATCAAGGTTTGAACTAGGAGGCGTTTAAGCCCTTCCTAAATCTCCACGGGAAGCCCCTCTGCCACCCAAATGCACACACCACCTAGATTTCTTAAAACGTGCTTATTGTGCAAACAGCGCTTTTCCAGACTGCAGCACCCACGCCCTCCAGAGGCGCTCCAGAGGACGGCCAGTTGGTGGGTTAACGCCCCAAGGGCTGCAGATTTCTTAGGCTCCCGTGGGGTGAGATTTAGAGCTCAAGGAGGCGGGAGACGCGAGAAGACCCAACCTGGCCAGGCGCTGGGAGCTCCAGAAGGTCCGCAGCTGTAGTCTGGAGTTGTGCTTAAGGCGTTTTATTTAAGAATAAGGCCTCAGATTGGCACCATCAGTCGCTGGGAGGCTCCCAGGTCGCGGGGGCAGATCCTACCCGGCTCCCTTTCATTTGTGCCAGCCAGGACCCCCCCAGCGCAGTGGGAACAGCTGGGACACTCTAAAGACATTCGACTGCAGCCCTGGGAGAAGTGATGGGGCTGCTCCCCAGGCGTGAAGCCACCTGGAGGCCTTGTGCAGGGAGTGGACTTCGGGCCCTGAGAGCCCAGCTGGGCCAGTGCATGGGGAAGCAAGGCCCTCAGCTTTTGGGTTTTAGTTTCATGCCTGCCTCTGGGCTGCAGTGCTGCCCCCGGGAAGCCATTCCCCATCTGTAGCTTTCACTTCCAGTCCCTGGCACACCTGGGAGCTCTGGACTCTTGCCACTCTCATAGGCGGGCTAACAGAGATACCTAACCTCTCTGGGGTCACCTGAGCTGCCAGGTGGCGATCATAGACCGCAACTATTATTATTTACATAATTATCTTTCAAAGATAGCTGTTTTGTCACTCAGCATCCATTTCCCCTTCTTAGATATCTGGCCCCAATTTCCCTCTGGGGAAACTTCCCCTCCTTTACCTCTGACTCCAAGAATGCAGAGGGTCTAGGCCTGTAAACCCCTGCATTCCATCCCCCCAGATCTGGGCGGGGGGTCCCGGTCATGTGATGTAGCCAAAGGCATCAGGCTTAGGGCTGCCCAACAGTGGAGAAATCTTGGAAGCTGTACCTGAGAGGAACTGAGGTTGGAGCTGCTGGGCGCCATCCTGCCTCCCCTAGTAGTGGCTGCTGCTAAGCAGGTAGAGCCAGGCGGGGGTGGAGATCCGGGCCGATGCAGCCAACCCTTACATCCCCTCCGTGCAGCACCTTCCTGCCCATAGGATTTCAGGTGCATGAACCACTTGGGGGTCTTTTCACGGAGCCAGTTCAAAGTGGGTTTTCTGTTGCTCACAGAAAAATCCTATTGTGTTGAATTTTTCTGAGTCTCTGACACCGTCAATTGCATGTTGATTTTTAAAGAAAAATATCAAATCTACTTAACAGTTTTTTTGTTGTTTTGTTTTGCAGTACTGGAGATCAAACCTAGGTCCTTAGTACTGGAGATACACCCCATGCCCCCTTTTTGAGTCAGTCTCTGTAAATTGCCCAAGCTGGGTTCAAACTGCTTCAGCCTCCCAGAGTGTTGGGATTGCAGGCAGGTACAACCATGCCTGCCTAACAATCTTTTCTTTTCTTTGACAGTTTCAAATGTGCCCTTTAAAAAACTGACAGCAGCTCATTTTTGTTTATAAAATCGTGTATCATTGTCCTCTTTAGTGATGTGATCAAAGTTCCTCACATCTAGTCTAAACTTATTTTGGCAATTTTGACTCCTAATTGTATTAGCTGGCTAGTGACATTCCTTCTATATACTGGATAACCTTTTGTCCATGTGGCACCATTTGAGAAGTCATTTTAAGTGACAACAAGGGATCTAACCCAGTAAAATTCTAAGGGCTTAATCACAGCCCCCCAAATAGGACAGCAGACAGTGACATGGCCTAACTCACCCTTCACCTGTTGGCCGGTGTGTTTCTCAGACTTCAGTCCTAGGACATGCCCTCATTGCAGAAATGTTAAATTGGGGTGGCAGGAGACAGTGCATCGGAACAAATTAGGAATATAGACATCCCTTCTTGGGGGACAGTCACTGAGTCAAGCAGAACAGAGATGGGACCTGAGGTAAGTAATGTCACTGGTCTGTTTCTCAGTTGCCACATCTATAAATGAGAATAACGTAACTTCATTAGTACCTTCTTCCATATAACTTCTGACGTCAGGAAGTCCAGAAGGGGACACCAAAGTCCAGGGAGGGAAGAGATTGTTCAAGGACGCAGCTAGTGAGTGACAAGGCTAAGACTAAAAGCCCCGTCCCCTGACCTTCACATGGCCCTTCCTCATGGACTGCATCCCAGCACTGGTGAATCCAAGAAGCCTTCATGGTAGGGGCTGCATGCTCACCTAGCACTTCAGGCATCAAGTCTGGAGTCAGGGAGACCTTGGGTTTGGATTCTACTTCTACCATTTTTGGTTGTGTAGTCTTCGGTTCATTTTCTTTTAATGGGCTTGTTTCTTCACCTGCAAACTGGGCTACAGAAGCTCACCTCATGGGACCAATGTGAAGTTTCAGGTGAGGGCAGCATGGGTACGAAGTCAAGGCAGGTAATTTTCTCATTCCATTCTTCTCTCTACAACATAATTATTTCTATGGATAATCACAAAATAAAATAATACTAATGCCTAGAAAAGAAATGCAGCCAGTGAAAATTTTCTTTTATGAGATTTCACATGTTGTGCCAGTGAAAACTAAATGAGTGAACACAATTTTATAATGCAAAAAGTAATGAATTAATAATTTTAAATCACAGCAATGTCTTTTTTCTGAAAAAGGAGGATCACAAGTTGAAACCCGTATCACCTTAGCATGAGTCTGTGTCAAAATAAAAAAAGGGAGGTGCTGGAGATATATATAGCTGGACCAAATATATATATATGTGTATATATATATTTGTATATATATGTGTGTATATATATTTGTATATATATGTGTGTATATATATTTGTGTATATATATGTGTGTATATATATTTGTGTATATATATGTGTGTGTATGTGTGTGTGTATATATATGTGTGTGTATGTGTGTGTGTGTGTATATATATATATATATATATATATATATATATGATTTTATTTTACCTTCATTGATTCTTTGATATTCTTCCTTTTTGTAGACTGGGGTTTCTGATCATTTTTCTTCTCTCTGAAGAACTACTTTGAACATTTCTTGCAAGGCAGGTCTACTGGCCACAGATTCTTTCAGTTTTTGTTTGTCTAAGCAATCCTTTATTTCCCCATCACTTTTAAAGTTTTCTTTTTTCTTTTTCCAATGTTGGGGATTGAAAACAGGGCCTCTTGCACAGCTAGGGACATGCTGTACTATTGGTGTAGCATCCTCTACAGCCCCAGCCTTCTCCTTCACTTTTGAAGGATAATTTTTTGCTGCACGTCTAATTCTAGGCTTTTAACAATTTTATTCCTTTAACATTTTATCGAAGGAACCGCTGAGCTAGAAGCCAGCCCTCCTTCAACATTTTAAATATTTCACTGTAGTCTTTTTTTGCTTGAATAATTTTTGATGAAAAATTCAACGTAATTTTCATCCTTGTTCCTCTTACAGATGTTTTCCCTGCTTTGGCTTCTTTCGAGATGTTCTCTTTGTCTTGTTATTGCAGTTTGAGTATGATATGCTGAGGTGTAGATTTTTCAGTATTTGTCCTGTTTTGTGTTTTCTGAGCTTCCTGGATTTATGGTCTGGTATTGATTGTAAAATTTTGAAAAATCCTCAGCTATTACTACTTCAAAGATTTCTTTTGCTCCTTTCTCTCCTTTTTCTATATTCCTATTATGTGTATTTACACTTTTTGTCATTGTTCCACAGTTCTTGAGTACTCTAGTTTGCTTTTGTTTTTGTGGTGCTGGGGATCAAACCCAGGGTCTTGTACATGTCGGGCAAGTGCTCTACCTCTGAGTTACATCCCCAGCCCTCTTTAGTCCCCCCTCACCTGCTGGTTTAACTCAACACATTTTAGTTTAGGAAGTTTCAGTTGACATACTTCATGTTGATTTACTGATTCTTCCTCAACTGTGTACTGTCTGTTGATTGGCCCATCAAAGGTATTCTGCATTTCTGTCACAGGGTGTTTGATATCTTGCATTTGTTTATTTAATTTCTTGGTCCTTTCCTAGGTTCCCTCTCCCTGTTTACATTACCCATCGATCTTTGCACCGTACCCACTTTGTCCATTAGAGATCTTGGCATGTTAGTCATAGTTACTTTACATTCTCAGGTTGATATTTCCCATCTATCTTTTGGTTCTGATGCCTGATTTATTCTTCAGACTGTTTTTTTTTTTGTTTGTTTGTTTCTTTGTTTGTTTTGGGGTTTTTTTTTTTTTTTTTGCCTTTTAGCAAGTTGTTATGGCTTGTGTCTAGCTGTCTCCCCAAAAGCCTCATGTGGTCATATGTGGGGCTTTTTCAGAGGCAGCTGGATCTAGAGTGTGTGATTGATTCATGGTGCAATGATAGGGTTGATGTCCTGGGATTAAGGGTGTGTGGTTCTAAATCAGTCCACTGATTGGTGTGGCACTCATCCTAACTTGGCAATCTAGTACAACATAAAAGGGGCAGAAAGAGGCTGCTAAATTCCTTTGCTTGCCTTGCTGCCTTCTGTTCACCATGAACCATTTCTCTTCTGCAATGCTTGTCTGCCAGGCCACTCTGTCTTGGAGCAAGGGAACTATGAACTGAAACCTCTGCAAACTGTGAGCTAAATAAACCTTTCCTCTTTTAACTGTGGGTGTGAGGTATTTTGTCTCAGAAATGATAGAAGTAACTAAGAGGTAAGTCATAGAAATGTTTGTTGAAAGCCAGATACAAAGTACTGGATGGCAGGAACTGAGCTGAAGAGGTCATTAGTGTTAAAAAAAAAAAAAAAGAGGTCAGTAGTGTGAGCACCTACATTTATCTGGCTAGGAGTTAAGCTCTTTTCTGTCTGCTGTAGCTATGGATGTCAGAGCCTTCTGTTTCCTCTAGTACTCTTGTTTTTAATCTCCTGCTATGGTTTGAGTGATTTCTGTCCTACAAGACTCATGCTGAAACTTAGTTCCCAGTGTTGGGTGTGTTGCTTTTGGGGGCAACTGAGTTGGGGCTTCAACGTCACGAATAAGATTAGGAGCCCTTAGAAAAGGCTTGGAGAGGGAGCTCACCCCTTTTGCTCCTCTGTCATTTAAGCACAATGTTCCTCCTCACCAGAGGATGCAGCATTCAAGGAGTTTCTCGTAAGAGAGCACACAGCATACAGCAAGCCCGCTGGCACCTTGCTCTTAGGACTCTCCCATCTCCAGAACTGTAAGAAATAAATTTGTTCTTTATGAACTACCCAATCACTGGTATTCTCTTATATCAGCACATGCCAAACGAAGTTATCTGTCTCCCCTGTTGTCTTTTAGGTTCCCCTAGAAACTCCTTAAATGGAGCCTGAGCCTCAGCGTTCTTTCACGTGCAACCCACCTTTATTTTACAGGAGCCCTGTTGGCATGGCAGGAAGGTGTAGGGGACGTGTTCTGTTAATCGGTGAGTAGGTCTCGGACTTTATGGGCCTCTACCCTGGGCTGTGACCTTCACTAGGGCTTCCAGTTCCCTCTTATATTCCTCTTGTATTCCTCTTCCCTTAAATGAGAAAGGGCAGTTTGAGTGGTTTCTGTTCTCCCAATTTGAATATGACAAAGATCCCTTGCTGGATAGGCCTTTGTCGTTGAGAACATGCTGGGCTTGTTCAAAATCAGTACTTTTTTTCTTCCCCTGACATACATGAGATTTTTCTCTGATCTCTTATTTTCACTCTGGTAAGGCTCCCAGAGGTAAAACAAACAAAAGTGTGGGGCTCCACTCAGACTGGGCAACTAGAACTGTATAGCTTTCAACCCAGTGCACACTCAGTCACCTTGGTTCACTGCAGGTACAGTTCACACGTCCCTTCCAGGGACTGGCCTCACTGGCTTCGGTTTCAGGTGAGTTGATCTGTACTCTATATTCACCCACCTCTCCGGTTTTTGGAATAGCGGTTTGTTCTGTGACCTCAGTTCTCTGCAAGAGCGAAGAAAAGTTATTTATTGATTTTCAGTGTGTACAGCTTTTCTTGCGAGGGCAGGAGTGATGTGAAGCCTTGCAAGCTCTTTATGTATTCAAATAGAAACTACCTAAGCTGTTAGTTTTTTAGATGTTCTTTATTACTTTGAGAAAGTTCCTTTCCTCATTTACTGCAGCATTTTTATTGTGAATAGGTATCAAATTTTGTCAGATGGGTTTTCTGCCTCTTTGATATGATTATGCAGTGCTGGTTTTGCACTGTTAGTACAGCTGATTACACTGATTGATTTTTTTCAAATATTAAACCAACCTTGTATTCCTGGAATGTGCCTCATGTGATTGAGAAATATACAATTTCATTCCATCATTATGGATCAAAGACATATTTTTCTTTTTTTGCAGGGCTGTGATTGAACTTGGTGGTGCTCTACCACTGAGCTATACTCTCTAAGTAGTTGAGATTCCAGGCACACATCACCATGACTGATTAAAAAAAATTATTATGTCATTTATTTTAAATTTACTAAGGTTTGTTGTCTGCCCCAAGGTATGGTCTGTTTTGGTGAATGTTCTGTGTACCCTAAAAAATGTGTATTCTACTTCTGCTGGGTGGAAGGTTCTATAAATATCATAAAATTTGTTTTTATTAGTACATGTTTGTAGTATGTAATGATTACATTCATTGTGGGGAGTTGACATAAATGTCCTTTAAATCTTTATGGTGTTAATTTCTTCTATATATTTGATGGTTTTATGTCTAGTGATTTTGTCAGTAAGTGATAGAGGATGTTGAAGTCACAACTGTAATTGCGAATTCACTTGTATCTCCTTTTAATTCTGTTAGTCTTTGTTCATGTATTTTGTAACTCTTTTGCTTAGTGCATACTCTTTTAGGGTTGTCATGTCTTCTTGGTTTGAGATATGCTCAACTTCTTAAATCTTGTGTCTGTCACCAAATTTGGGGTGTTTACAACTATTAAGTATATTTTCTGCTGTGTACTTTCGCCTTTCCATCTAGGACTCTTAGAACATAAATGTCAGATCTTTTGGCATTAGCCCAGTTTCCTGAGGTTCTATTCAATTTAAAAATAATCTATTGTTTCTCTTAAAATTGTATAACTTTTACTGATTTATCTGCAAGTTCTATTGCTTCTTTCCTTTGTCATCTCCATTCTAGCATTATGTCTATGCAGCAAGTTTGTTACACATTTTAGTTCTAAATCTTCCATTTTTTATATCATCTACTTCTTTACTGAGACTTTATTTTTTCACCATTTGAGAGTATTCATAGTTGCTTGTTTTGCAGGTTTTGGGTGGGGGGGGCAGGTGCTGGGGATCAAAATCAGGGCCTTGTGCTTGCTAGGCAAACACTCTACCACTGAGCTAAATCCCCAGCCCCTTGTTTTGCAATTTTTAAAACAATGATAAGTATTTTAAAAATTCTTGTCGGACAGTCCCAAAATCTGTGTCATCTCAGTGTTGGCATAAGTTACCTTCTCTCATCCTAGCTGACCTTTTCTGATATTGATATGACAATATTCAATTTTGTCTGGACTTCTTGGGTATTATAAGACTTTGGTTCCTTTTAAAATCTATTTTAACATACAACCTGCTTATGATCAGAATGCACGCTGTGGCTCATTTTTGTGGTCAGCAGGTTTGAATGTCAATTTAATTTCAAATCTAGTGCTTCTTGGTTTGCCCCGCTTGGGTGCCTTCCAGAGACCAATCTGAAGTCTGCATGGTCTTCCGCATGATAGTCAGTTCCCAAAGCCTGTGCTATGCTAATTCTGGTGGGTTTCACACATAGGTCGCTTGGGGGGCTGCCCCTGACTCATGCACAAGTTAAAAGAATCTCTTTCTGCAGCTCCTGCCCCTCTGAGATGCTCCCCACATTCTGTAGCGGCAAGGTAATTGGTGCTGCCTCTTGTCCCCTTTGCTGCACACGGGAGGTGAAGTCACCAGGGTCTAACTCCCAGTCTCACAGCATCTGTTATAGTTTACATCTAGCTGTCCCCACAAAACCTCATGCCCTCAAAGTGGGACTTTTGAAAGATGATGGATAAATGAAATAATAAGTACTTTTTTTTTTTTTTTTTTTGGTGGTGCCGGGGAGCGAACTCAGGCCCTTGTGCTTACAAGGCAAGCACTCTAATCACTGAGCTAAATCCCCAGCCCCATAAGTACATTTTTAAACCCAGGTATGGCGCTGTGTGGCTGGCTTGCTATTAGAAGGTGAGTTCTGGTCAGAAAAGATAGGTTACTGTGGCCGTGACCTAGAAGGCTGTATCTCCCTTCCCAGATCCTCCTTTGACTCTGTTTTCTCGCTGCCATGATGTGTGCAACTCTTCCTCTGCGATGCCCCTCTGCCATGCTGGCCTGCCTTGGAGCCTCTACAAACTGTGGGGCAAAGTAAACCTTCTTCCTTTCAGGTGTGGGTGTTAGGTGCTGTGACTCAGTGAAGAGGAAAGTGACTAAGACAGTACCCCATGGGGAGGAGGAGGGAAAGAAGGGCGCTGCTGCCTCTGAAGGTACAGTGCAGGGTAGACTCCTTGACAGAATTCCACGTCAGTCCCCGTCACTGGTGATGAGAGGGGGACAGCCGCACACCAGTGCACGGCAGGGATGCTGACAGACGTGCACGCCAGTCTCAGCAGAGCCTGCTGGAGAGATGGAAGGCTGCGGCATCTTTTGTAGTGTTTGCCTAGAGCAGAGCAAGTCAGTCAAAGGTTTGTCTTTCATCACTGTCCTATTCGTAACGCTTTGACTGAACAGACTTTCCTTAGGACTTGATTTGTGCTTGTTGGTTGCTTTTGAGTTATGTGTTCCTCTAATGCCCGGGCTGATGTAAACAGGAGGTACAAATAAGGCCCTGTGACCTCCCTGCCAGGTCGTCTCTCAAGGAGCAAGATGCTGCATTACCTTTTTTCCAACTTTCAGTCTTCTGTAGTGTCTTGTGCCTTTGTTCAGGGTTTTTAGTTATATAGGTATTTAGTAAGAGAATAGGATGTAATCCACTCACTCCATCTTGTCTGGAAATGGGAAACCCCCTCTTCCTTCTCCTTTTCCCCATCTTCCCCCTCCTCCTCCTTTTTTTTTTAATGCTGGGGATGGAACCCAGGGCCTCATACATACTAGGCAAAGACTTTTACCACTGAGCTACACCCCTAACCTGGAAACCCCATTAAAAAAATTCAAAATTTTGAAGTATAATTTACATGACATATAATACAGTGCTACCTTGGTTCATGGACTCTTTTGTTTGTGAACAATTTGGTTCACAAACAGAAGCATTTAGCAAAATTTTGTTTTTGTTTGTGAACTCTGCATCAGGTGACGAACCCAGCCACAGCCATCTTTCCCACACGAACACAAACACGGCTATCTTTTCTAGACTCATGGAATGAATTAAACTTGTGAACCGAGGTACCACTGTATATCCTTTAAAGTATGTTTCCATGAGTTCTGACGAGGGCCACACTGAAGTAGAGAACACACACGTAACCACACGGAAGTAGAGAACATTTCTATCACTCTAAAAAGTTCCTTTTTCTCCCTCCTAGTGCGTTCCCCTATCCTGAGCTTGGGATGACGATCACCGATTTGTTACTACTGATTAGGCTTGTCTTTTCTAGAGTTCCACAAGAAAATAAGGCAGAGTGTTGTAAGTCGGTTCTTTTACTCAGTATAACATCTGTGAGATTTATCCATATTGCTGGGATATTAAGAGTTCATTCCTTTTTATCGCTGAGTAGTATTCCATTATATTTTTAATGCACGTTCTCCTATGGATCATCACCTTCCTATGCTCTTGCCTGACAGACTCTAGGAGTGTCACTTGCCATCACTGCTGCCACTTCTGCTCGCAAAGCTATTGCTTTTTGATCCTAGAGAACATTTTGACGTACCAGTTAGTACTTCACGGTTAAGACAATATTCCAGAATAAAAGGATGACTTCTTTTGTATTTAATCTGAATTCATCTGCCATTATATACTGACTAATCACATGCTCAGACCAAAGTACATTAAAAAAAAAAAAGCCATTTTCTTGCTAGAGAATTTTAGGGATTTGTAATTTTGGTCTTATATTGCTATCCATGTTCTCCATTTAATAACAGAATTATGAGAAAGTAAACACAGCAAGATTCTCCATCTCCTTTGAAGATCCATCTACTGCAGATTCACAGACTACAGTCTCCTTCCCTTGAGCCAGCGCGTCACAGTCCTGCACGATTACTCCTCTCTCCATGCTGCACATGGGTGCCCTCTGATGAGCTGAATGCCTCCCTGCACAGTCTTACCCGCATCTCAGGCTCTCGAAGGTTCGTCTTCTTCCGGTCCAGTGATGGTGAGCCTTTTAGAGCTCTCAGTGATGACAGCTGGCTGCGGCACGTGTGCCAGAGCTTCGCCAGCCCTACTCCAGTCTACGAACTTATACCCTGCTGGTAACAGAATGTCCCTCAGGAAGCTGCTTTGTCTTGTGATGCTCATCAGGCCGACTGAGGGGTCATGTGACACTGTACATTCTCTCTGGGTGCATTATATTTACAAGCTGGAAACATGATTTCTGATAGTTCTCTTCACAAACGTCTACACTCAAACATAACGAATGCACTCCCGCATGATTATACAAGGAAACGAAGCCATTTTTTTTCCTACCAATGCAAGTTTGGACACCTTCTTTCCAGAAAAGATGACTATTTCCCATCTAGCGAAGTCCTATGAGAAACAGATGATAGGTGTTTCTGGTTATATGGGGTTCTCTCCTGTTACACGTTCAGACACGTTTCCTTTAAACGTGTGTAGTCATAATTCCTTTGCATTGTTAAAGCACAGCAAAATATTGCAACAGGCCGAACGCAGAAGTAGATGTAAGAGCTCATTTGTGTTCTATTAAGCCAGGCATTAAAAAGACCTTCAAAAATGTACAATATAAGAAAAACTTCTAAACTAAAAGATATGTTTCTAGAATAAAATGAACTTCCGAATGTCCAATGTTCTTTTTTTTTTCCTGAGACAGGGTTTCATTATGTAGTTCAGGCTGGCCTTGAACTCTCAACAATCCTCCTGCCTCTACCTCCCAAATGCAGGGATTACAGGCGTGTGTCACCATGCCCAGCCAGTGTTCTTTTTTCAAAAATAAATAAAAAGGCAGGGGAGAAGATAAACAGGAAAAAAAAAAAAAAAAGATTCCCGCAAGGCCAGATTGAGAAATTTCATCATACCATAGATAAGCATCAGGCCCCGAAAGATTAGAGAGGAATAAGAGATCCCTCATGAAGGACCAGAAATCATGATGCTTCTCAACAACACGGGGGCATACACAACAATGTGGTGATGCTCTCATTCTTAGGGAAAACAATTAATGATAATTAGACTGATGTTACTACCAAACTATCCATCATGAGGGAGAAGAAAAGCATTTTTATTATTTATTTATATTTATTTTTATTTTTTACCAAGAACATGCATTGGTATATTGTATATACATAATGATCACATTTATCATGGTTATTTTGTACCTATACATGATGTATCTTGGTTCTTCCCCTTCCCCACCCCTCCCTTCCATTCCCCCCTTTCCTTATTTACAGCAGGTTTATTTACATTTTTCCATTTTTTTCCTTTTCTTTCCCTTTTCCCTTCCTTCTTTTCCCCTTCCAGTTCTCCTCTCTTTTGAATATTATCTTTCTTTTACCTAATATCTATTATGCCTCTTCATCTTTACGTACACTTAGTTTCTTATATCAGAGAAACAATTTGTGTACTCATGAATGACTGATTTATTTCACTTAAGAGTGTGTTCTCAAGGTGCATCCATTTACCTACAAATGACTCTAGTTTATCCTTTTTATGGCAGAGTAGTACTCCATTGTGTAGAAAAGCATTTTTAGATGTCATGTGGTAGAGTACTATAATAATGGTCCCGATGAACCATACTTCCCTGTATCAACAGCACTTTGCAATGTGACTTTGCTATTTCTCCCAGTGTGAGTGGGTTCTTTTCTCACCTTTTGAACCTGGGCTGGCCTTGTGACTTGTTTTGACTGAAAGAATATTGAAGAAGTCACGTTGTGTGAGTTTTAAGAGGCCTCAAAAAGTCTCCTTTCACCTTGTTGGAACTTTGAGCCTGCCATATCTGTTGAGAGATGGAAGGTTGCAGGAGATATCTGAAACTAGTATCTCAAAACACAGCTGTGGCCAGGTGTGGTGGCACACACCCATATCCCAAACACTTGAGAGGCTGAGGCAGGACCACCGTAAGTTCGAGCCCAGCCCGAACTACATAGCGAGCCTCTATAGACACAGCTGTGCTCATCATGAAGACCCTGGAGCAATTTAATGCTATTTTCTATTAGTTCTTTTTAAACTTTGGAATTGTTTATGTATTTAGGATATGAGATTTTTGTTATATTTTGCAAATATTTTAATTACGACTCATCTTTTTTCAAATCCAGAATGTATTTAATGGAATGGTTTCCAACTCATCTTGATTCAAGGTGCTTTTCGTGCTGCTGCTTCCTGAAATGACATCCTTCTAGAAGCCTTGCTTTTCCTCCTGTAGGCAGGCAGAGGACTGTGGATCAACCAGCACACAAAACTACTGTATGTGCCTGAAGACTTGGTGATTTTATTGCATCCTGGACATTTCACATCTATGGAGTAGGAATTGGGGCTCTGCATCAGATGCTTCTTCCTTTCTTCCATCCTCCTCCCTAGATGGATGAAGGAGATCCTTTGTGAGAGGCATGTTTTCATGTGGAGTCATCATGGCTGGAATACATTGCTCATCTTTTGTTTATTGTATATGCAGATTTTTTTAGGTGGTCACATAAATAATTTCCTCTATGTCTTTTCGGTTTTGGTTCTTAAGGACTTTTCCACTTGATACACTTTTTTTTCCCCTCAAAAAGCAAGTAAGAAAGAAAGAAAGAAAGAAAAAAGAGTAAGAGAAAAAACAGTGTAAGCTAGTGGTTAGTGCAGTATGGTGTGGATGTCAGCATAGAGAGCTAAGTTTAAAGTAGTTGTCTCTAATGAGCAGCCTGGAGTGAGGAGGGGCCAGGCAAGGAACTGATGCCTTTCTGCAGACTGTCCTTCACCTTCCAACCTGGAAGTTGCACTGATACTGCATTCCTCGAATCTGACTGCTCACCAGTCTTCTTTTACCCATCGGTCAAGGGCTCCATCATCTCTGGTCTTGATCCCAGGTGTCCTGCTCCCACCCCCAGGCCCGTTTCAGATACCGATTGCTGTCACATATCTATTGGTTCTCTTGCTGCAGAACCAAGTTCTTTGGTCTCACAATGCTGCGGGTCAGGTGGAGTGGTTCCTCTGTCTTATGTGATATTGTTGGGCTGTGGGCACCTGTGGGCTCAGCTAGCACATGGCCCACAGTAGCTCCCTCAGCTGGCTGGCAGTCAATGTTAGCAGTTGGCGGACCTCAACTGGGAGAACAGGTCTCAAGTCTCCTGTGTGCGGCCTCCGCACAGCCTGGGCCTGCAGCTGGGGTTCTGGAAGAAAAGTGGAGGCTGGTGGTCTTAGGCACGGGCTTGGAAGTCCCACAACACCCTTCCATTGCCTCCTGTGGTCAGAGGAGGCACAAGGCCAGCTGAGAGTCAAGGGCTGTGGAAGAACCATCGGGGGCCATTGTGGCAGACTAGCTACCTCTCAGCAATTTTCCAGTTTCCAGAGAGACCCTTGAAAACAGACAGCAGCCCTTGTTGAAACCTACTAATGGCATCATCGTGAGACTACACCTTCGATGTACTGCCGCTTGACCTGCCCCACCCAGCTCCGTCCCTCATGCCTCCGTCCCACCTCCACTGGTCTTGCTGCTGTTTCCCCGGCTCTCCTGTTCATTACCCCGCAACAGTTCTGCTCCAGGCCTTCTCTTGGCCTTGTCATGCTCTTCACTGCTGCTGAAACTGATACCTGACATTATTTATTCGTCCATTTTGGTTTCCTTCACTAGAATGTAAGGTCCTTGCTGGCAGCGCTTTCCTCTGTCTTATTTTATACTCACTCCTAACACCTAGAATGGCACCGATTACAGTGGCACAGCCATAAATATACTATGATTAGACGAATTTATTTTCCTAAATCTTGGGCATGAGTTGATTGGATAAATATGCAAATTAATGTTAAAATAGGAAAAATGACAGCGATCATTAGCAGGCAGATCCAGCACACCAGGTCCAGCCACCGGAAGGTATTTCTGCCTTTCTAACAAAGGCTGACAGCTGTTTTGCTGCGTGCTGCATGGGGCGGCTGCCGCAGCAAGTGCAGCCTCCGCCGGGTCTGTAACCAAGTGCCTGCTGCGTGCCTGGCACTCAGGGAACTCTGGGCAGAAGCCAGGGGAGTGCTGGCCTGGGCATTTTAATTTGAATCCATTTTTTATGCAATTGTCCTTCATTAATTCATTGACTATAATTAGCGGTCTGAACGGGAATCCCTACACTGACTTTTCAGTACTTCTTTAATAAACCAACATAGTCAAAAGGTTGTCAACCAAAGTAAGCCCACATTTACTCAGGACGTGTATTAAGGGCAGAATTTTCGCACACATCCCATGTGTGAAAGACAAATTGAAATCTAAAATCAACCGAGTCTATTTATCCATATGCTTGTAGTGAGGAAAACCATTCTGTAGTCACCTAGTTGCAGCAGGGTTCAAAGGTTTCGGAGACTGTTGTACAGAATACAGGAGGAAGTGCAGTTGCATCGGTGGATGTTCTATGGGGGGATCTATAAGGAGAGAGACTAACCGGTCTTTGAGTACATTTGGCCGTCCTCGATTAGCTGCAAAGGGCAAGCAAGCCATTTGGGAGCATTTCGAAAGAGGAAGGGGGTGGAGTTTTCTGTGGCAAGCCATTTCCTGGAACAAGGCGGGGGGGTCAATGGAGCGCTTTTTGCAGTCAGACTTTCATCGCCGTTTTCACGGGGTAGGTGGGGAAGTGGTGGTGTGGGGTGCCATGGCAGAAGGTTTCTCGCACGAGTCATCACATTTTACATAGTTAACATTTTAGAGTTGGGAGGTATCTTAAAGTTTGCAGATCACTCTGAACACCTCTGACCCCACTCCCACTTTAGGTCCACTTAACAAACGAGTAACTCAGACAATACAACTTGTCTGAGCCTTCACAGAAGGGAGCAGAGTTAGAAATAAGTTTTCCAGAGTCCTAGTCTGTGAATATAACCATGATGCTTCTGGGCTCCCCAAGCCTCAGGGTCCTTTCCCAGCCCTGAGGAAGGGTCTTGACTGGCCTAGGCCAGGCACTTCTCCACAGATTTAATTCTATCCAGTGAACACGAGGGGCGATGGCAGATGGGGGTGTCTTAGTCCACCCTGTGCTGCTTTAACAGAACACCACAGACTGGCTAGTTTAGAATGAGCAGAAATTTATTTCTCACAGTTCTGGAGGCTGGGCAGTCCAAGATCAAGGTGCTGGCATCTAGCAAGAGCCTTTCTGCCATCACCCTGGAGGAAGATGGAAGGGTAAAGATAGAGAGGGAGGGAGGCCGCAAAAGACCGGCACTCATCCTTTGGCGATGGCCACAATCCAACAGTAACAAACCCAGTGCTGGGACGTTACTAACCTGTTCAGGACAGCAGAACCCTCCCGTCTCAGACACCGCCCATCAGACCCCACCTCCCAACACACAAGGACCACGTTCCTAACACAGACCTTGGTGGGAACCTTCAAGCTACAGAGAAGGGCTTTTGGAAAGGCCATAACAACTTGGCAACCTAAGTCAAGACGTTAAATTTCCTCTGACCCTACAGTTCCTTCTAGTATTTATCCTAGAAGAGGGCATTTAGGAAAGAAAAAGATTACATGCTCAAAGTGTACTGGTTTTAAAATACATCTTAATAAAAACGAAGGACTGAAAAGAACCCAAGTATCTGACAACGGGGTACAGTGAACACTGTGAAGGGCTCTGAAATAGGTCTGTCCCTGCTCTTCAAGGGTGCTGCACCAGCCCACCCTTCAATGTTGTCTCCATCTTAAATGCTTTTCAGCTACTTTACAGTTACATAAACTGAAGGAAACTGATAAAGTAGATTCTTGTCCACTGAAATGTATATTGTGACTACTGGAATGTAACTGATTATTGCTATGGATATCGGCCAATTTTGCCAGGTTTAGGCAAAGTGATTTCAGCACTCTTACTGGGCTAATGTATTTATTTACTTCTTGGATTCTACCTTGAACCAAAGAAAATACCTTATTGCTTCTCTCATTAATGAGTAAATAAAATCTCTAATATGTTCATTTTGTATTTTCATGAATCATTATTTTCTTGTATCTGTTTTTTTTTTTTTTTTGTGGTGCCGGGGATCGAACTCAGGCCCTTGTGCTTGCAAGGCAAGCACTCTAATCACTGAGTTAAATCCCCAGCCCCCATGAATCATTATTTTCTGAACAAAAAATTATACTTTAACAAGGTAAATAAATTTTGGTATATTCATTTGATACAATTTATAGCCCTCTTAAAAGTTATAGACTATATTAACAACATACACAAATATTTCTGATAAAGCATTTAAGTGAGTAATAACAAATGCTGGCAAGGATGTGGGTAAAAAGGAACTCTTCTACACTGTTAGTGGAAACGTAAACTATAGTACAACCACTATGGAAATCAGTGTGGAGATCCCTCAAAAGCCTAAAAATAGAAATTCTATTTGACCCAGCTATCCTCCTTCTAGGTATCTTCCCCAAAGAGTTAAGGTCATCATATTACAGGGATACATGCATACCCATGTTTATAGCAGCATAATTTATAATAGCCAGATCTTGGAAACAACGTATATGTCCATGAACATACAAATACAGAAAATGTGATATTTATACATAGTGGAGTACTACTCTGCCACAAAGATAAACTTGAGGCATTTGTAGGTAAATGGATGCAACTTGAGAACATAATGTTAAGTAAGTCAGATACGCAAGCTCAAATATCACACGGTGGGACTTCCGGGAAGATGGCGGAGTGGAGAGAAGGAGAGTAAGAGCCTCTCTGAGATTTTTTGTCCAGACACTGGAATATATCAAATATCACATGGTTTTCTTTTATATGAGAAACTCAAAACAATACCATAAACACACACACACACAAAGAGCAAAACAGTAAACAGAAAGTAAGTTCAACTAATTCCTCAAATCATCTACTCTGCTGTTCAAAGCTATTTTAATATAGATGCTAATTTCATTTATACTACTAGTTTCTCTCAGTTCACTGAAAGTTTTGTGATATTACCTATTTGTTTCTTTGTAATCTTTTCTGTCCGTCTTGTACTAAGTACTTTGAAAATAATGACACACAGTGTACTATCTATTGGTATTTTGTTATAAATTTGTTTTCATAACATTAAAAATACTTAAGTGGGGGAGCAAGGAAGAAACGCAAAATTTTCCTATGGTTTAATTAAAAGTGGAAATTTTAAGTGCCTAGGGCAAGAACTAGAAGGGAAGGAGAAATTGAAATTGGGTTTGTTGGGGATGGTTTTCCCCTACAATAAGTCCCTGACTTAGGAACATTCGAGTTGTCAATTTTCACAGGTGTACTGTGTAAGATTCACTTTGTCAGATTTTGGACATATCCAAATTGGGGATTTACTGTGCAGATTTTAAAAATATTCTGTTGTTTAAAAAATGATCCTGTATTTATTTGTGTTTGTTGCTGTAAGATTACCATGAACTTACTTATTACCTGCAATTCTAGAAGTTGTAAGTATAAAAAGTATATCATGGAACCAAAAATAAGGTATAAGCGGGGCTCTGCTCCTTTCAGGAACTGTAGGGGAGAATTCATTTCCAGGACTCGCAACTTCGAGACACTGCCAGCATTCCTTGGCTTGTACCCCTTCTTCCATCCTCGAAAACCAGGGGCGCTGAGTCCTCAAATGTCTTTCAGCCCTCACATTTCCTTCTCTGACCCTTTTGTGGATCCTTGTGATTACACTGGCTCCACCTGGGTAATCCAGGATAGGTCTCCTTATCGCAGGGTTCTATTTAGTCCTATCTGCAAAACCAGTACTACTGGGGATTAGGATGTGGGCGTCCCTGAGGCCATGATTCTGCCTGCACAGGCCCCAACCCTGATCCAGTTTCTCTGAACCAGTTCAACGCAAAGAGGCGAAGAGTTTCCCTATGTTCCTGAAAGCACAACACTGACTACCAAATGGCAGAGAGTATGAGCCAGAGTTCTATTTAAATTCAATTCTGAGGTGGGGATGGTAGCACGTGCCTGTTAACCCAGCACTCTGGGAGGCTGAGGCAGGACTACAAGTTCAAGCCTAGCCTGGGCAACTTAGTGAGATAAGGTTGTAGCTCAGTGCAGAGGTTCAATTCTCACTGACCACCCGCCCCCACCCAAAATAAGCAACACAAATCTGATGGGAAAAAAATCAAAATTAATTGCTAGAGATGGAGTGGGGACTAACTAGAAGGAATAATGGAATTTTCCTGAGATAATGATATTCTACATTTTGATAGTGGTGCAAAGAGTAAACAAATACTGTGCACTAGTTTATGATATGTACTGGGGGAACTGTAGTGATGCCTGCCACTTACTATGAAATGCTACAGAAAGGATGGATAGCTATTCATCAATTTGTATATACGTGAAAAATAGGTATAGCAACATTTTTATAATAGAATCTGGTGTTTACTGAAACATTCACTTTCTTATTTGATAAATTTTAAAAAAGTAGTTTGGAGAAAATAAGATATAACCCTGGAATACTACTCCAGCAATATAAATGAGAAACCAAAGGAATAATTTAGAAAGTCATTAATCGAGTCCTTAAATAACCTATTTAAAATCAATGGCTCCCAACCAAAGCAGTTTTCCAAGTGTCGGAGTAACCTGATGGCCTCCACGACTCTCGGGGAGGAATGCTACTGGCACACACGGGCCAGGGATCACTCAGCCTGTCTACATGGCGGTCCTTCCACACCAAATGTCACTGAGGAACAATTTAAAACCAAAATCTTCCCTTGTAATTCATCAATTTGCTTCTTACATTTCTCCAATTTGACTGTGACTTCCCTCTTGAGAGGTGGATATATCTCGCACTTCTTAATAATCCAAGAACCAGGTGCAGCATTCCACCCAGACCACATACTAAAGGACATGGGATGATTCAGAAGGGGGTACTCCTTGACCATCCAGCCCGACCTCCAGACAGTCCCTTTGATGTGAACCTATGGCCAGCCCTCCCTGCCCCTCACCCACCCACAGAGGCCAGTGGGGAAGGATGTTCACTGCTGCGGTTCTGCTAACATTCAACTCTGGACACTACCCCTATTGCTACCCACCCCCTCCCAGGCCCTTCCTCCTGCACCAAATGGCAGGGGAGGCACATGAAAGTAACCACCATAACACAGAGCTGAGAAAAGCCAGCATAAAGCACTTTTATTGCAATAATAAAACTTGAAACTCATATGTGGTGTGGGGGGAGGGGTGCTGCTGAGGGCGGGCAGAATGGGGAACAAAGCAACAATGTCTCTCACCAAATCACTACACAGGACAGCAAAGGGTGAGAAGGGACTGAGGGAAGAAAAGCCAGGAAACTGAGATCAGCAGAGACAGCCAAGCATCAAACAAAAACAAAAAGAGGGGATGCTGAAGCTGCGATGACCAGCATCATTATCTTAAGAGAACACTCAAGGATTTGTCATGATGGCTGGACTTTCATTGGGTGATAAGTCTACAAACAGCACCTTCAATTTAAACTTTCAATTAAAGTTCTTAAAATTTAGGAAGTAGAGCTTGGATAGCTATGAGCTTACAAAAGTCCTGAAAATCCATTAGAAAAACCACAGGGTGGGGGAGGGGGAAAGCCAGGTCATGAAGAAGGCATCAGAGGTCCCTGCTGGCCCAGGGACGGATACCTGTAGTGTCCAACACCGCAGTGAACGTGATCTGCTTTCACAAGGCAGAGGTTTCAGGGGAGGTGGCCGGGGCCGGCAGAGGCTAAGGCTCTCCCCTCCCCACTTCGGTTTTGGGTAGGGGTTTGACTTTAACCCAAAGACATCTCACACTGGAGAATAATTCAGCCCTCGACAGCGTCCAGATCTGCTATGGCTTTGCAGCGCAGCAGCAAGAATGTTTAATATATAATAGATAAAAATTTCATCCAAAAAAAATAAAATAAAGATTCTTGCAAACCCTACCCCCCCAACACCAATTACTATTCTAAAGTTAACCCATCACTTGTGCTGTTAATACTTGACAATATACTTAATTGGAAACCAGACCCAAAAGACTGAAACTAAATCTTCACCCCAAAAGAAAAAAATGAGTAACTTGAGGTTTATGGCATATAGTTTAGGTAAACACACATACAAGGAGAAAGGGAAGAGGAAATGGAGGTGTCAGAAGCGAAGCTGAGTGACAGAACACATTCAGTCGGGGTAGATGTTTATACAGAGTAGTGGGGTATCAGGAAAAGCTCCATATGGATTCATGTGCACGCGTCTGGAGACACAGGATCCCTTCATGGCAGATCTGTTGAGAACAGAGAATCTGTGAGCTCCAGCAACGCAGTGTTCTTTGTGAGACAGTCACAGTGCCATCTGCCATTCCAAATCCTGTCTCCAGTAGCTGAGAGGTCTTCCTGGGACCACACCATTTCTCTTCTAGCTGGAGAACGCCAGACGGGCTGGTGCTGGGGTCCCAGGTGAGTCACTTTCTTCCTGCTTAAGTTGGTCCATGTATTTTTCCCTGAAGTTTAAGTGTAGCTTGCTGAGGACAGCAGACCTGGACCCATGCTGCTGACATCTCAGATCCCCATGATCTCTGGTCTCCAACTTGGTTACATTCAGGAATCATCTGGGGGCTTGAAAAAATCTTAATGGCTGAATCCCATCCCCAGTTACTATGATTAACTGGATTCAGACTGAGAACCACAGCCCTTATTATCTGTCATGGTCAACAGACAGGAACATGTATTCATTCAGGCAAACCTTTGGCTTTCTGAATTGCCTTCAGGCTTTCCTTTGAGATCTTTCTAAGAAGCTTGGAGATGTCTGGCAGAAGGTAGGGTTAGGTCAGGGTGACCTGTAGCCCTCACCCTTTTCTCTCTCTCCTTTTTCCTTCCTCTAACTCATCAGGTTCCAGAAAATATTCCCAAACAGGGTAACTCTAAGGCTCCCTGTGTGCATTTATGTTCAAATAACTCATCACTCTAAGAGCAGGAAAGGGGACCTGGATGAGGTGGGGACCTCTGGATAAAGAGAGACTATTTAAGATTCCCTCCTGGTAGGAATGATGAGCAAAGCAACCGGAGTTATCAAACTTGGCCAGCCCTGTATTACCTCAGTGTGTATTTACATGTCAGGTTACTGAGAGGAAGGACTGCTAATAATAAAAGAGCCTCTTACTTCAAAAAGGGTGCTGCAAGGCAAGCTTTCCAGCAGCACTAATTGCCATCACCGGATTAGCAGCCACTTGCTACAGTTTTCAAACAAAAGTATCCTCACTTAGCCTCTGCCTGTGGCCTTCTGGTTCCACGGGCAGGCAGGTAGTGAACAGAAGAACTGGGCCAGTTGGAAAGCAGATGACAGCATTCATGTGCTTAATGACTCTGATACTGGCATGAAAAGGGATGCCCTACACTAGGATGTTCCATTTGGCTTCCAAAGAAACGCTCTGATCCTTTTGCTATAGCCTGCATGTGACCCTGAGAAGGCATCTTCTCCCTGGGTCTCAGTTTCCTCATCTGCTGCACAGGAAGGCCGAATCAGATCCCTAGGTCCTTCCCAGGACTATGTAACCTGAGTGAGTACATCTTTTACACTCCACAAGTATCCTCTGGCTTCATCTTTTGACTCCATTCACTGATAACAGGCTGGCCTTGAGTGTCCTGTGCTTGTTCCCTGAGGCAGGCGGACTTAAGACAGCAATGCCTCCCTCATGTCCTCTAACAGGCAGAAACCACAAACTGTACAGCTGAGAAAGATGCACAAGCTACCCATGTTTGCATCAGAGGTGTTTTGCTTACTAGCATCTAGAACACAGGGTAGAGCAAAGTCATTAAGAGTCTTCCAAAGAACTAAAATGCCAACACTAGCCATGTAGCCTGTGTTTCCACAATCCCCAACTCAGTTAATAAGCTATATAGAAAAACACTTTGCCTGAACAGCTGCCACCCCAAGTTCATTCTAGAACATATGCCATCCTTTTTTTGAGTAATTTTTTTTTTTGGGTGTTGGGAATCGAACTCAGGGCCTTGCAATTGCTAGGCAAGCACTCTACCACTTGAGCTAAATCCCCAGCCCTGAGTGACCAACTTTTATATTCAATGTTGTACATTAAAAAGATGTAGCTGTGCATGGTGCACACGCCTGTAATCCCAGCACTCAGGAGGCTGAGGCAGGATTGCCACAAGTTCAAGGCCAGCCTGGACTACACAATGAGTTCAAGGCCAGTATGAACTACATAGCAAGATCCTGTCTCAAAAAAAAAAGAAAAAAAAAAAAAGGATAATAGGATATGCAGGGGAAAAAGCCTTTTTTTGGTCTCTACCCATCAAACCCTGGGCATGAGAGAAGCGAAAGCACTCAAAGGCCCTTCAGCATTGTCTCCTTACCCGAGAACAGGGAGCTGAGGGAGGAGGCCGCTCCTGTCATTCCAGTTTTAGAAGCTCCACATCGAAGACGAGAGTGGCATGTGGTGGGATGATGCCCGGGTGCCCCGTGGCACCGTAGGCATAGTCTGGGGAGATAGTCAGTTTGGCTCTCTGACCCACACTCATCTGTGAAAAGAACAAGGAAGAAATGCTCAGCTGGATAGACTCCCTGTCTCTATAGAAGCACAGTGGTTTACTGGAAGTTCCCCCGTCAGCACAGTGCTGTGTTGGCCAGGACATTCCACTAAGTTTGCAGCTAGCTGTCCAGGCATCAGGCAGCCTTCTCCCCTGCCCATGAAAGACTTGGAAGCTGGCTGTCAGACCAAGGGTCCCAGTGGCAGTGAAAAACCTCTCGACCCTCCTACAGGATCAGGCCCTCAACCTTTCTACCAGGTCTTAACGACGGATGCTGGGCAGGTAACAGTCTAGAACTTTCCTCACCCAATCCTCAGTGGTCTGTCACTCAGAGGACATGTGGTTAAGTGGCATCCATGTTCCTCTAGTAAAAGAACTAGAGTCATCTCTTGGCATTTGGGGGGGATTTGTTCCAGGACTCTGAGGATACCGAAACCTGTGGATACTTAAATTCCTTATACAGAACATTTGCGTATGACCTCTGCATATCCTCTTGAATATTTTACATCATTTCTGTATCGCTTATAATACCTAATACAATGTAAATGCTAGGTAAATAGTTTTTATTAACTGTTGTTTAGGCAATAATGACAAAAAAGACTGTACATGTTCAGCACAGACTCAATTTCTCGGAATATTTTTGGTATGTGGTTGGGTGAATCCATGAATGTGGAAACTGGGAACACAGAGGGCTGAGAGTACCTTGATCAAATCTTTGCTTTAAAAGAAAACAAACAAAGTAGTTGAGATAATCTATTTTTTCTGTACTTTTTATATTTACACTCCTATACTAAGAAACTTCAAAGTAGACAGTGTAATTTTTTTGGAGTACAAAATAGCATATTACCATTTATGGGGTTATTTATGTATTTGTACCTGCTACATACACAGAAAACATCTGTGGAAGGACACCAATAACTCCAGTGTTTTACTATGGGGAGAGTAGTGAGTGTGAAGAGTGACCAGGGCAGAGGGAAAATTTTTACTTTAAAAAACCTATTTGTATATTTTTTTCAGTTTCTACTAAATACACACTAGACGCAAATACCTAATTTTTGAAACACTGAGCAGGTTTTCTGTTGTATTTCTATCCTTTACCTGTTTTACTTTTTAGTCTCTATATGTGTGTCTCTGGCTCTGCCCCAGCATGAGGGAGGACCACTGAAGATGAACTATGGACTGAAATGAAGTTTCTAATGCAACTCAGAATCCACACTTCTGCATGGCCAAGAAATTGGGACATGTTGGATTAGGTGGTAAGGACGGTTAAAAAAGCATACGGCTTCATCTAATGAAATTCAGAACAGTCCTGTTCTTTGACTCAACATTTCTACATCTAGAATATTCTATCCCAAATGTCCATTACATTTGGGAGTGTTTCACAGGCATGTCCATACTGCAGACTGGCCGTTAGGAAGAACAGAGTAGCATTTAGTCAGACATGATGGTGGATGCCTGTAATCACAGCACTCTAAGAGGCTGAGGCGGGAGGAGTCCAGGTTCAAGTCTAGCCTGGCAATTTAGTGACTTAGTGAGACTTTGTCTCAAAATGAAAAATAAAGGTGCTGGGATGTAACTCAGGGTGAAGGCTCTGGGTTTAATGAATCCCCAATATTGACAAGGGGAAGAAAAAAGAATTTGGTACCTAGCTTCTAATGTACTAATATGGAAAGACGCCCAAGACATGTGAGACAAAAAAGGAAACGGCCAAAATAGCACTCGGCACCTGGAAACCTGTAAAACCAAAATAACACTATCAATAAAGAAGGGGCACAAGACAGTCCCTCCTTCTTCCTATACCTTTAACTCACTATTCTGTAAAGGAGAGTTTAAAAGATGTTTTAAGTAATTCTCAAACTTCCCAATCTTCTCATGAATGACAGGGTTGTGACTGACCCCCAGAGCAAAGGGCATCTGGATACTGTCTAGTTCTGTCATGGTGCAAAAACTTGGGATGTGACTTAGGTTGATAATGCTATCTCAACAGCAGCTGTGGCACTCGGGCCACACAACACAGTCACTGTCCCAGTGTTGGAGCAGTCACAGAATACGAGTTGTAGTGTGGACAGTGGCTGACACTGGAGATGGGGGATGGGCTACAGACCAAGGAGCTGGCCAGATGACAAGCACAGGGAAAGGGGTATGGCTGGCAAGGCTTCCCAAGGAAAGGAAGCCACGGAGGGCCTCTTCGCTGTACTGCCAACCCTCTGCCCTGCGGCAGCGAGACCCAGACACCTGGGAGTGAGGAGGCCTAAAACTTCTGAAAGTTAAGCAGTTTATTTGGAGATAAATCAGTGATATTTTATAAAGTAAGTGGAACAATGTGTATTCTGCAAAAGAGAGAGAAATCTTTCTTTTATCTTAATTTCCACTTCTCCTTGGTGAGAGGGAAATAGGCTAATCACCCATCATCTAGAGCCAAATTACAAAGCCCCCCGGCTCTCAGCTCATTGTAAACATCCCTCTACCTGGTTAAAGTCAAGAAAAAATTCCTGGGCTTCATGGAAAGACAGAATCCAACTGAAATTTGGCAACCCGGGTCCCCTATTGTCTCCTGGGAATCCTGTCGTGCTGGCAGAACAAAAGCTGTTTCCACAAATGGGGAGAGAAGAGATGAGGAAAAAAATTCAAACCAAACAAAATTACTTTCTCCGTAAGTGTGACCTCTCACAAGTGATTAGATATAACATGGTCCATAAGAAGAGAAACACACACTAAAATCACGCGATGCACCGTATTTCCATTCATCATATTGTCCCAAGGCCAGAAGTTTAATACTGGACTGGACTGTTGGGGCTGGGAAGAGACAGCACTTTCGCAGCCTGTCAGCGGTAGCTCGAAGAGTGCAATTCCTACAAAGGCAACCTGACAAGGCCTGCGCACACAGCTTTGAGCCACTCGCCCCACTTTGGACATTTTTGTTCTACAGCAATACCTGTAAACATGTAAAATAAAATACACAAGATGAGCCACTGTAGCATTTTTTTATAACAAAATACTGGAGATGACCCTAAGAGCCATCATTTGTGCTCGGTCAAGTAAATTATAACATGCCCACCTCAGGGAAGCCACTATGCAGCTGTACACGTACAGTTCTTTATGTTCTGGTACGCAGTGTCAAAAATAGATGAATGTGTGTGTAAAGGTCAGAAAAGCATAAGTATGTTTTCGTATATGCTTAAAGAAACTTAACACAAGACACGTTAATAGTTATTTGTGGGGAGTATTAAGAAGAAGGGGTAGGGGGAGAGAGACTTATACCTCTTTTGACTTTCAAACCATATGAATGTTTTACCTATAAAAATAATTTAACACGTAGATACAAAGAACAAACCAAAACAAATGAGAGCATACCTGGGCTACCCCTTCTTCCCAGCCTCGGATCACCTCCTGCTTGCCTAGCATAAACTTAAAGGGCTTGTTTCTGTCCCGGGAGGAATCAAATTTCTTTCCATCTTCAAGCATCCCTGTGAAAAAGGGCAGATGTAACATGAGCAACAAGGAAATGACAGGAGGCAGGTCAGAAACTAGCAGTGAAGAACCCATCACAGGTGTCAGTACTAACAGGCCTGCTAGTGTGTGCCAGGCCTAGAAGGAACTGCGGCATCTAGAGACGATTTCCTGTGACCTCACTAGGAGCTAGGGAGTCGGGGCAGTCCTCATGCCCAGCAAGAAGTGGACCCCCAAAGGACCTCACCTCCCCGAGGCAGCAGCAGTCTACCTTGTTCTGGAGGCGAGAGGCATAAACTCCCTCCTGTCATGAATTTTCCAGCACCCCTAGATTTCTTCCCAGATCAACAGTAACTGGTCCCTTTCAGACTGACACAACTGCTTACCACCTAAGAATCATGTTCACCCCCAACCCCCTGTCACCTTTTATGCATAACACATGTAACATAACTGCTCTTCCACTGTTTGGCCGAGGTAAAGGCCCTTCCGGCTACCACCGCCCCATGACTCTTTCAGTGGCTCACTGACTGTGACACACATGCTGCTGCTCTCCTGGCGGGTAACTGGTTTTTCATCTAGGGAGGCAGAGAACCCACTCAGCACCCCGGGGCGCGGGAGAGAAGTAGGAAGCAAGCTTCTACGAGCGTTCTGGCGCTGAAAGGCTCATCCTGACAAGGAACCTGGGCACAGGCTGGCTCCCGTGTTATCATGATTTTTCCGGCAAAAGTAAAAACCAACCTGGGCTGATCCAAAACAATGAAAGAACCTGTGCAGCATTCACCCTGTGCACGTCATCCAAAGTGCCCCAGCTCTCTGAAGCTCCCTTTTCTACGCACAAGCTCACTTGGCCTTCCCGACAGCACTAGCTCCACTTCACAAAGAAGAAACTGAAGCAGAGAAGTCATCTGCTGAAGGTGTAAAGCAAATCCAAATACCATATTCTTTCTACTGCACTGGTTTCCCAGAAGCCAGACAACTTGTAGTGGCATCCTCTAATAAGAGGGGGAATTCCAGAGATGGAGAGCTCAGAGAGGGCGTGCCATGAGAAAAGAGGAAAAGACATCTGTGACAGACTCTACAACTCCCTTTTCAAAATACACCATCGGCGGTGAGCTCTCCGGAAGCCAGTGTCAGCCAGTTGTGATAGCTGACACTGAGTTCCTGGAAATTCTCGCAGCAGAATCCCAGACTAGAAGAGGCTAGCCAGTTGTTGACATATAAGTGACACGAAACTGATTGTATCAGAGGCTGAGGGTGGGCACTCACCAGGGTTATGCACCACACAGAACACCTACCGAAACAAAATTGTGTTGTATGCTTGTGTTTAGGGGAGGAGAAAAATCAACACCGAACTCCAGCCTAAAAACTCACTGTCAATACTTATAGGAATGCAGAGATGAATTGAGAACATTATTACAGCCACCAGGCCATGCAAACTTTAACAAAATAGGAAATGGGATGGGAATGGGAGTGAAGGTGGTTGTCCAGAGAAAGCAGGAGGGAAGACTGAGCAGAATGGGCATGGACACGGCCTGAAGCCCCTCCAAAAGCAAGAACTGGTTCCTTAGAATTTGAGAGCTGGGGTATGCATTAAGCTCATTCCTTTGCCAGAACATAATCACCACTTGATAAAAGAAATGATAGCAGGACTTGAGTACTTTTGTATACATGAATAACTGGGAAACAGCTTTGCCACTCCAACAATAGCCACCATTATACGCATGCCCCTTTCAAGTCTGCTTCCCATGCTGAACCTGAGCCAATGAGCACAGGGTTAGGGTAGGAGTGTGCAGGAACACCTACGATTCTCAGAACCCTTTCTGGTTACCACATGCAAGAGAAGCAAGGCTCTGTAACCCACCCAAGGTCAGAGCCAGTGAACAGTGCAGGGTCTGGCTCCGGGGAAAGGCTTTATTTAGCCAAAGGAGAACTGGGAACCATAAAGGAGACTGATAACCAGAAATAGCCTCTTCCCAGGCTGCTTTTTTTTGAGCAGACCTTGAATCAGAGCCCACAGCGTTCTAAGCAGCCACGGTGGATAAGGTAATAGGTGAGAAACATCACAGGAAAAGGCCCTGGACGGAAGGGTGGTCACTGGTCTCTGAGCCCCGACTGTGAAGACTGGCTGAACAAAACCTAGAGTAAAACATGCCGAGAGGCACTTGGAAGCAAGGCTGTGGCATAGTCCAGATTCACAGTTTCCTTCTCTGAGCTGAGTATCAACTTTCCAGGGACACCAACAGCCCAGCCTATGAGATGAGCTAGAGTCCATCTAAGCCTCATCCTATGGCAATGCTGGGCTGGGGCGGGGTGGGGTAAGGCCCGTTTGGGCACTTGGACCTACTAGTTTAGGAATATTTCACTACTCAGAGTGTCTCCTACAGTCTTCTTGGAAAGTTATGTCTTATGCATAAAAAGAAAAAGAGACAGGAAGAAACCTCTTACCCTATCTTCCTGTTCAATGTTGTAACGATGTGGTGTCTGGAGCTACGGCAGCTGCCTTGTGACCCTGATGCCTGCAACCACCTCCCTCAAGATTTGTGTTCTGAGGTGACTTAAAAGTCTGCTTCAATTTGAAGGCAAAATACGGAGAGAGTAAAATGACTGGTGGTTACCAGGAGTCTGGGTGGGGTGGATGAACAGATGGAACATAAGGCACTGAAAATAATCTTTACATCACTATAATGGGGGCTACAGATCATTATACATTTGTCCAAACCCACAGAATATACACTAGCAGTGAATTTCAAAGTGATTCACTTCTCATTTTTAAAAAGGATCTGACTGTGACACATTGACTTTATTTCATGATACGCTAATGGACTGTAACCCACAGTTTAAAAAGTACAGTGTATCTGACAAAAGAATTATACTATACTATTTCTTACCAAATCTAAACATGGCCCTGATCTGAGCAGGATCCTGTTTCGAGTGCAACGGATTACAAGGTGTGGGGAGAAACTTCCTACGCTCTCCTTTTATTCCCAATGAAATGCAGTGGCGAGCAACCCTCAGATGTTACATGCACTGCTGCTGTTTTGCCTTAACTCTGGCTGGAACCTGGCAGGGAGCACAAAGTGGTACACAGCCTCCACCAGCTGCTGAGCCAGCCAGAAGATGTGGACGGTCGCTAGTGCAACAACTGTGTCTAATTACTGCTCTCTTGAGCTTATGTGAGACACTGAAGGGCAAACCCTTTCTCTCTTCTATCAGGAAATCATAAAAGCCAGAAAGCAGAATCTCTGCCTAGGACCCTTATTGTCCTATGCTATTTCAGATCATCTGTTGAAAGGGCACATGAGCATTGCTCCAGAATGTCAGATCGCAGTCTCTACTGTCAATGCCATCTACCTGTCTTCACCAAAAAGGGCTAGGGTGTGGAGGTGGTAGTGCTCCTTAGGCGTGAAGAGGGGATTTCCCATAATCCAAGTCCAAAACCTAAACAATATCCCTAGAAACGAGCAAATGGCATGTGATCAAATGGGTGTCACACAAAGGCACAAGCTATAGGACAAGGAGGTGTTAAAAGGAGGGTTCCGCCAATGGGGAAGAAGAGACTCTTCTATATGGCTGTAAGTGGTAAGGCTGAGGGAAGAGGCAGTGAGAAGGGGAGGCGGCAATGTCTGTTAAAGAGGAAGAAGTGTGCACACAATGTTCTGGGGTGCGAACTGTGCTGGTCAAGACTGAATGCAGGATGTGAGAGAAGCTGTGATGTCAAAGCTGGTAACGAGGGCCTTCATTTTCAGGCAACGGAGGAAAAGGGATCAAATTTATTCCTAAAATAGTCAAAAAATAAACACCCTCTCAAAAACCAAGAAACAACCTGAACATGTAGCCAAAACAGTAAGTTTTAAATTACTAGCCCCCCCCCCACCCCATGAAGGATAGCAGTCCCTGAGAGGAAGTAAGCAAGGTGGACATAAACTTGCTCCAGCTTATATCCTTGGGAGTTTTCAAGGGAAGGGAAATAGAAATAGAGCAGCTAGAGGTCCCAGGCAGGAAAGCACTGCAGAGCTATCTCAGAAACCTGCAAAGGACCCTCGCTGAGTATTTGGCAGAGTACTACCCTGTGCACCTGTATGAGGAAACAATATTTAAGGGCAGAAGAACTACCCAAAAGGTTTATAATGAACAGTGTCCAGTGCTTACGCCAGGCTGGGACTGGACCCTCAGGCACTGGTATAAAGTAGATCTCGCCTTAGTGGCGGAAAGTAATCAGCTCTAAACAGAGCACTGCTCCAATCCTACCTAACAAATCACAAAAGCAAGGTCCACAAGGACTGAACTGTTTCTAAGTAACTTAAGTGCTTCTTAGTACGAAGCTGGAATAAAAATACCTAGCACCTCGTATATTAAAATCCACAGTACCAGGGCTTGGGGGTGTAGCTCAGTGGTAGCGCATTTGCCTGGCAAGCACAAGACCCTGAGTTCGATCCCCAGCACCAAAAAAAAAAAAACAAAAAACATAATACCTAGCCTACAATATAAAGAGGCAGAAATACGGGAAAACAGGTAAAAAGGATATTCAGACTCAAACTTCCAGAGATTAGAAATATAATGCATGAGAAGAAAAACACATTGGGCTGGAAAAACATTTAACAAAGCAAAAGCTCAGATCTGTACTTTATGCCATTATCAAATACCAACTCAAAATGGATCATAAGCCTAAAAGCAAATGCTAAGCCTATAAAATTTCTCCAAGTAAATACAGGAAAGAAATCTTTGTAATAAATCTTGGGTTAAGAATTTCTTAGATATGACATCAAAAAGTACAAACTATAAAAGAAAAAGCTGAACATCAAAATTAAAAACTTTAAAAATTCAACCATAACAGAACGATCCAATTTAAAAAGACAAAAGATTTGAAGAGGTGTGTCACCAAAAGAGATATATATGGATGGCAAGTAGGCACATGAAAAGATTGTAGGACACTCTTAGTCATTACCAAAAATGCAAATTAAAACCACCAGGAGATGACTACTACTATTAATCAGAATGAGTAAAACTGAAAAGACTGAACATATCAGATATTAGGGAGGACGCAAAGGAACTGAAATGTTCATATGTGCTGTAGGAATACAAAACACAGAAACCACTCTGGAACACTGGTAGCTTGAGTTAAACATAGTAGGGCCCAGCTACTCCTGCATACTTATCCAAGAGAAAGGACAGGCTATGCCCATATAAAGACCGGTACACAAATGTTTAAAGTAGTTTTATTTGCAATAGGCAGTGACTAATAGGAACCAACCAAAACACGACCAACTGGAGATTGGATAAGTAAGTATATCCATATAGAGAAAATTCTCATCAATAAAAAAGGAATAAACCTCTAATACATAGAATGATATAGAGGAATATCAAAATAATTATGCTAAATAAAAGAAGCCAGACCAAAGAGTACAAAATATATGATTCCATTTATAATTACAAAATGCAAAGGAATCTCTGTTGACAGAAAAGCACACCAGTAGTTGTTAGGAGAGGATAAGGAGGGGGAGTCCAAAGGGGAACAAAGGGACACATCGAAACTTATGAAACTGTACCTTTTAAACACGTACAGTTTTCTGGATGTCAATTATGCCTCCACAAAACTTTAAAAAGAAAAAAAAAGTAGATAGTGACATTTACTATAATCCTGCATAGGCTTAGCTCTAAAGCCACCCTGGCAACAGATGGCAAGTGCTTCCTCTGTCGGGGAAGGAGCAGGTAAGGCAGGCAGCAGGTCAAGGCTCGCAGCTATCCAATTTTCGCCTGGAGAACTGTGCCAGGACCTGAAGCCCTTGACCAGTGATGCCACTTGCCAAGTTAGTGCCATTAATTTCCTAGAGAAGGCATGCTCCGCAGGGAGGAGGCACTGAGGCTACAGTTCCGACATGGCAGCTGGCATTCTTTAGGCTCTAAAGCCCTGTTAACATAAAGCACCACCACCAGCATTACCTTCTATTGGCAGCATTCGCCACCTTCATTTCCAACTATACACAACTACACCTCATGACCGAGAAACTGCCTGGAAGAGCTCCATATTCCTGACTCCAAGTATTAAGTCTTGGCTCTGGGACTGGATGCAGCTTGAGGTCACAGATCTGGACTGTTTTATGTCCCCATGGCACTCAGCTCAGCCCCTGGCATTTGCAAGGCTGGCATTCCTGAGTACCTCTGGATTTGCTTCACTTGCATGATTTTTAAAAACCAGAGGGACAAGCAGGAGGCTTCCATATTTAGACCTTTTCCATATATGGCAAGAAATATCTCACGGGTAATCCTAGAATGGCAGTCTTTACTTTCAGCTCCTTTAAGTTACTAATCAGTGAGAAAAATGAAAATTGGGCATCTCCAGTTAAAAGCAAAATACCACAAAACCTACGTACGTCTGCATGCAGAACTGATGTTGCCTTCACCTTTATCCTCTCCCCAACTGTTCAGGTGCTCTTTGGGAAGAACCAGACTCAAATTCTTAGAAGGAGCAGGACAGTTTAAAGGGGGAGAGGGACGTTAAATACAGTCTCTTCCACGATGACCTACTCTTTCCTGCTGCTTATCTGAGTCTGTTCTTGTGCAGAAGGAAACAGCAGAGGGTTAAGACTTGGCCAGCAGCTGCTGGACAGACAATGTACCCCTGAACTGTGTTCCTGGTCGACTGGCCCAAGACACAGAAGCCAAGACCCAAGACCAGGGCTTAGAGATTCACAAGGACCACTGGGCTATTATTTCACTAATGATGCAACAGAAACCGAGCCCCTTCCAGTGCACACTGCTTTGTGGAAGGCACAGTCCCCACACGCTGTCTAGTAGGCATGGGAAGGTGCCTGAGGAAGGCACTTTTGGAGACCAATGGCTTCAGCACTGGTGGCAAAAGGTCAGTTCACAATGTGGTGTACAGCTGCTCATTAACCTTTGCAGGTTTTCAGAGACAACATTTTACATAGACCAAAATATGGAAAGTTTTAAAGATTAAAAAAAAAAAGCAACAACAAACCCTAAACCTAAATAAGATAACACAACAGCCCAAGCCCCAAACTTTCAAAACAAAAAGTTTGTGCCATTTGCAGTGGGAAAGGAAGAAGGGACCCCGACCTTCAACACAGGTGAGGCGCCTAAGTATGACCAGTACAGCCAATGGAAGGAGATAGGGGGATACAAGCTGAGACCTATTTTTCTGCAGATATGCATTTGAAGCCACTCAGAATATTCCCAGATGGATACACTGACCAAGGTCTAGTGGCATAGCTGTTTCCCTTCAATCCTCTCCTCTCAGTTGCAGAAGCTTTCTGAACCACCTTTTGCTTAACTCATAAAATCCATCACCTGGCATTGGGGATTTAGCTCAGTAATAGAGCACTTGCCTAGCAAGCACAAGGCTCTGAGTTCAATCCCCAGCACCAAAAAACCCAAAAAAACCCCCAAAAAACAAACACAAAAAAACCCTCAAAAAAACTAAAACCCACCACCTACACATACAGCGGCCTGATGAAGAAGGCTCTTTCTGTCCAAGTCCATATCTCACCCTAACACCTTCATTCCCATGAGTTTTATGCTTACCAAAGGGTGTGGGGTCAGCAGTATTTGCTTCCAAACTCATTCATGCAGCTATGCTAATGGTGCACAGGTGACATAATTAAGTAGTATGTAAATCAATGAAATATGAGTGTGACTAGCAAGAGCAGTCCCAGCTGACTGCTTAGAGAGCAGGCAAGTCATTAAAAAAAAAAAATACCGCTGGTGAATAACTATATAGGAATGAGACCACTGCAAGTTTGAGAAAGAAATCTTAAAAATCTGGAAAGGTTTGGTATTTAGATGTTCTCTTACGCCTGTTCTTGCTCCACTACTTAAAAAAAAAAAAAAGCCAAAATTCAGTTCTGTAAGAACTCTGATGGAAAACTATCTGCAAAGCAATACTCAAGAAATGACCTGTGAGCAAATGATTTACGTTTGAGTTTGAAATGTTCAGAGAAGCCAAACCATTTTTTATGCTCAACATATCAACTACCCACTCGTCCCAATCATGATGGGTGAAAAGGAACTTTACACACTGGTAGAAAAGGTACGGGTTTGTTTTTCCATTTTTGGGCATCGATGGCTGCAGTCCAGTGGAACTTTCCTGAACTGGGGTTTTCAGAACCTCTTGAGAGTGATATGAAAAATGCCTACCCCAAGTTCACAAAATGACTGCAAGCTCATTTCCCATCTGTGGTATGGAAATAATTCTAACCTGTGGTTAAATCCCTTTAGATTTTATAATCATGTCTATTTCAATCACAGGGTTTATAATTGGGAAGAACACATAAGAAAGATCCCTGCAGCAATAAAGAACACAGATAAGAAGGCATGTCTTAGTAGGCATCCATTTCCATTTCTCATTTTATTAACAATACAAATAAGAGTACAGCCACATTAAGTCACACAAGGAAGGGAGAAGGCAACGCTATTTACGGGTGTTGAGTTGTAAGGTATAAAGATCAAAGGCATAAGTTGTGGTCCTCTGCTTCAGATTGTTATTCTTATCCTGTCCCTAGTCTTCCTGCTCCTGCCCTTGCTCTTGGGCAGTCTAAACTTGATACGGCAACCAGACAGATATTCCTTTAAAATACTAGTCAGACTGTTGTTCCTCTAAAAAACCTTCCCGTGGCTCCCCATCTCATTCAAAAAAGTGAAGTCCTTAAAATGACTTATGAGCCCCTGTTAACCTCCCCTCCTCCGACACCTCTGACATCACCTCTGATTACTCTCAGACTTCACCACTCCCATAATATTGCTTCCTTATGCTCCGGATACACAGCAGGGAAACATCTACTTTAGGGCCTTTGTACTTGTTACTCCCGCTGCCTAAAAGGTTCTCGTTCCAACAGTCACACTGAGCACTCCCTATCTCTGTCAGCTCTTTACTCAAATGTCACTTTCTCACTTGAGGTCTTTGCCATTCTAAAACCTCAATTTTACCTGGCAACTCCTAAGCACTTACTGGCTATCACACAATATAATTTTGGTTATTACTCATGTTTATTATCTGTCTTTTCCACTGGAGTATAAGATTTATGAGGGGTTGGGGATTTAGCTCAAGTGGTAGAGCACCTGCCTAGCAAGCGCAAGGTCCTGAGTTTGATCCCCAGCACCTCTTCCCCCCGAAAAAAACAAAAACAAGATTTATGAAGGTAAGGACTATGTTTTCTTTACTCCTAAATTTTTGGAAACCAGAACAATGCATTGCACATACTAGGTGCTCAATAAGTACTTGAAGAAACACCAAAGACATTGCTCCCCCTCTGGGTCTTTGCAAAAACTTGGAAAACCTTTCCTCCTGCCTGACTGAAGCATATACATCCAAGATCAGGAGGAACTTCCTTCAGGGAGTTCTAGCCTTACAGGTGCAGGTTTCTCCAGGTACTTCCTCCTACAGATCACTCCCTACAGGGTAAGCCCTTCAAGGGCAAGGCTGAGGCATCCCCCCCATCTGCTACACTTTCACTGAGTAACTGAGGAAAGGCTTTGGTACACTGACCTGTATGCAATGGGTGCAAGAGGAAGGAGTGGCCACAGTTTTATTAATCTACAAGGACTGAGCAAAGTTCAAAAACTTGTAAATATTTTCTCATTCGAATCTAAAGGAAATAGAAATATTATACCAGTCATAACAGGAATGTAGGTTTTGTCCACTCCAGCTAGAATCTAATGCCAGGACCTAAGGAAACAGAAATATTATACCGTCATAACAGGAATGAGGACTTTGTCTACCACAGCTAGAGTCGAATGCCAGGTCCTAGCTGGCCCTCATTCAGTCACTGAACACTGATGGGGAGACCATAAATTAAGAATAACCCTAGCGGAGTCTGGCCTCCTGGGACGTGCAGTCTGTTGTGGAAAGAGTAAATGTTACTACACAGAGCCTGGCTACAATAAGAGCTAAGAAATTGAGCAGGCACCTTGTTGGAGAATCAGAGACATGTTTGTGCAAACATCTAAAGAACCACGTTAGCCAAGGATCAGAGGAAACCCACTGAAGGAGAGTCACTTAAACTGTGATATAAAGAGTAGGAAAGAGTAATTTCAAGGCAGACAAATGATCCCCAGCTGATAGACACAATAAGCCCCTTAGCACTTTATAACAATCAAATTTTGGCCACCAAAAATACTTAAGTTAAAAAGCCTATGAGTGACTGAATTTTATGGTATGTTGGTTATATTCAATAAAGAATTTTTAAAAAATTCTGTGGCATACTTGGCTCACTGGAGATGGCTGATGCCAGGATCTGAGCAGTGAAACCAAGGAACCAATAAAGGAATAGTGGGAGCATATTAAAGGGTACTGCAGCCAGCCTGAAGGGACTCCTACCGGCCAAATTTATGGCAATATCATCATTAAAAATAATGAAGATAATTAATTTTAAGGTCACCTCTGAGCAAAATTTATAATAGCAACACAGTGTAGTTAAAAAGAAATAAACAGAAGGGTTGGACACGTCAATTGCCATTACTTGGGATGATTTCAACACTGATTCCTCACTGATAATTAATGGGAAAAAAATTAACTTTATCTTATTCAATAGAATAAAGGCAGCTAATAAACACACAGGAAAGAACAAATCTTAAAAATAGCCACTGTGCGTGCCAATGAAAAAATTTCTTCAGGTAAAAACTCTCCATGGGCAGAAACACCACCAGGTGAAGGCTGCTGAGGACAAGGCTTTTGCAGGATGCCCAAGCACTCCAAAGCCCACTGTGCGAAGGGAGAGAGCAACGCTTGTTACGGGTGCTGAAGATGAAGGATTCACAGGGAAGTATTTAACCAGAGTCTATTTAGATATCTGATATTGAATGTGTAGTTTACAGAAAATCAAGACCTGCGTGTGTGTGTGTGATATCAAACACCAGGAGAAAACAATGGGACAGATGTGGGGTATTCTCTAAGAAAAATCAGGGTCATTAAGAAAAACTAGTGCAAAGATTCTTCTAGAGTCAGAATACAGACATAACATGCAACTGCAGTGAGTGAACCTCAACTGACTCATGGTTTAAAAAACTATAAAAAGTGCTTTGAAGACAACTTGGAGTGTTTTCAATGAGTTTAGTTTTAGATATTACTGAATCATTTTTTCTTGGACGTGACAAGTTGGAGGATAAGAAAACCCTCATTCTTAGGGTATGCTCAGGTCTTCAGAATGTTATGCCTGCAATTTAAAATGCTTCAGTAAAAAAAAAAACCCCACAGATTATGAACTACAAGTAGACAGAAATGGCGTGTATGACAAAATGTCAGCCACTGTGGAAGCTAGGTGGTAGCACATGGGTATTTGCTGTTCTATTTTCACTTTTCTTTCTCTGTCAGCTTCTCCATGAAGAGCTGCAAACACATGTAAGAATGCTATGAGGCCTTAGGTTCATTTAAGACGAGAGAGTCCTTCCTCTGCTACTACCTGTGGAAGAGGAAGAGGAGGGCAGGTACACGATTCTGTATTTTAGTGAGCACAATCCCAATGCAAAGTAATGTTTCTACAGCAAGGTCAAGTTTCACAATGTTAACACCTTATTATGCTACGAAAAGTAGGAGAAATAGGACTGATGCCATAACTTGCTCTCACAGCCAAGCTACAGTAAGTCTACCCTGGACCCTCTCATACAGTGGTAGCCACAATCAAAACTAATAAACGTAAGAGAACAGCTCCAGCTTTCTTCAACTATGTATACTGGGACAAGGTTTTCAGATGAATCCTCAGTCAGCTCCCTTTCTTTTTTTTTTTTTTTTTTTGGTGCTACAGATCAAACTCAGGGCTTTGTGCTTGCTAGGCAAGCACTCTAACCACTGAGCTAAATTCCCAGTGCCTCCACCTCCCCTTCTGAGGTGCCTATTTCCCAATGGATGAAACAAGAGGAGGATGGGGTCCTAGCCCCTGCCAAGTGTACAAACCTTAAACTGCAGCAAGTTTGGGCCATCCAGGTCTTCAGTGTCAAGACTGCAGCTCTTCCTTTTGCCCCCGTACAGATATAAAGGCAAGGGGGGATATATCACGCAGTGTCTGGGACACACATGGTGCCTAAGTGACAGTATGTGTAAAAACACCTCACTGTCACCCCCAGCTCAACTCAGACACTCCTCACAACAGGTGCTGTTACTCCCATTTTACATGGAAACTGAGAAAAGTGGGACAAATTACTTGGGTTCTCAGAGCCTGGTATACAACAGAAGCAAGGTGTAAACCCAGAAAAGACCTCTCTCTGTTTTGGGGATCACTTTTCATTTGGCATCACTTCTGCCCATGGCCCAGGCTGGCATGTTCTAACACATGGAATATAACCAGGGGCCTCTTTTTGCCCTCACTCCCTATAGTTCTGGCCATATGGGAGCCAGAAGGAAGAGGATTAAAATACAAGTCAGCTCAAGACTTTCTCACGGCTCCCACCTGACTCAGAGGAAAAACCAATGCAACCTACCAGGTTGTTTTATCCGCTCTCTCACGGCCTACCATGTTCCCCCTTCACACCAACCTTCTCCAGCCTTGGGCCCTGTGGGACCCCAAGTATTCTTCCCCCATGACGACAAGGCCCACTCTCTGCCTTCCCCTGAGTGATGCTGAGATGTCCTTATGTCAGAGGGCTTCTCCATCTTCTCTCATTAAAGGCAAACACCCTTCCCACCCTCCCTGCTTTACTCTCTCCACAGTGCCTGTCACCATCTGCTGTGCCATGCTGCCATGCTAGTCTCCTAGCCATGGGCTAAAACCCCCATCAGATCTTTGTGCATTTAGTTCATCAGCCACGTCTTGTGCCTGGCTTGCTGGTGCAGGAAGGAAAAAGGGTCCTTCACACCCTCGCCCAAACATCAGGGAAGCCACCTGAGGCATCTCTGCTGGAGGCAAGCCATCTTCAATGTCAAATCACTGGCTAACCAAGAAACAGACAGTGAGGAGTGGATGAACTAAAGACAGGAGAGTGGGGATGGAGGTTAAGAAAAGCAAGGGCCTTGAAGGGCTGAAGGGCCTTCAAGAGAGAAGCTGAGGTGCTCTTGGCTACTCACGATCAGCAGGCTAGGAATGACTTAAGCCTGATCCCAAGGATAAAACATCCAGTCGCTTTTTAAGAAGATAAAAAAAGAATTCTTTCAATCCACTTGAGGTTGCTCTCACAATGGCAGGCACGTGTTTGCCGGTGTAAGTAAAAGGGACGTGAACCTAGCTGTGTGCCAGAGCAAGCTCAACTGTACAGATGACGAAGCTCCTGGGGGCAGGGAGCGGGCCATGAGAATCTACTCGATCTGCAAGGCACTTAAATGACGGGTTACCTTCCCACCTCCTCCCTCCTACCTCAATCAAGGCCTGTCATGCTCCTACAGCTGCTTAGCTGCTGCCAGTAAAGTCTTCATTTTTCCTCTGGCATCACAAAGAGGTGGTGCAGGCCTTGCTCGTGCTGTGCTATTAGAGGTTATGGAAAGCATGAGAGATGGCCTTGAAAGTGGCATCGAGGCTACTAACGGCAGACACCAGGGGCATTTAAAACATCCTTGTCATGAAAGTAAAACTATGCTATGCTCTGGTGGCTACAGGAGGATTCTAATCACCTTCTTTTGCTGTTCTTTGGGACCTCCCCCTGCCCACCACCAGCAAATCAGCAGTAATAGACATTTGGCCAGAGCAGACTGGATCAAGTGTTCATTTGACCCCAACTTGGGTCAATCAGATCTTCCCTCTTAAGAGCTCTAATCATCAGTCACATCAAGCAATCTGAGCCAGATCCTCAAAAGGAGACAGAGACCTGGCATTGGGGTGGAAGGTAGAGAGGTAAGCACGCAGGCGACCTCCACCATCTACCAGTGGGGGGGAAGCAGAAAATGAAAATCTCTAATGGGATTACTAAGGCAGGGAGGCAAAACCAGGTGAGAAGCAGGGGTATCGCCGCCTTCACAAGAAGCTCTTCTCTTTTCCTGGAGCCCAGTGGGCTTCCTGCCTTTGAAGACCTCCCCAAATCTTCATGAGAACCCTCCCTTAAGATCGCATTCCCTCAAAATGGATTCTGATCCCAGTGACTTAAAAGCCTTAAACGATACAGATGACATCTCACAGCTCCTACCTCCTCCCCTCCCACGCCCCCACAGGTCTCAAACAGGTTCTTCCTGGGAGGCTGGTGGCAAAGACCCATGGGAACAAAGCCACCCGCCAGAGAACAGCCTATTCTGTGAGCGTGAAGCAGGGCTGGCTTCTCACTAAGGCGTCTTTGTGGGGCTTATCAAAATGAAACAAAAAGAGAAAGCTTTCATCCCAATTGTATGCCAGGGTCCTGCTTCTGTTCTGGAATGTGTGGGTGGGTGCCACCCGCAAGGAAAACACAGACTTGAGATGGCACTGGGAGCCCTGATGGTGTTCTGGGTCCCACATTCATCTGCTGGTTTAGGAAAAGGCTCCAGACATTCTGTGTGGGGACATTTAACCAAGAGGCACAGCAAAGTGAGTTTCTGCCTGCATGCTGGTGTCCAGCCCTCAACAGCACCAAAACATGGCCAGTCAAAGAGCTGGGTGCACAAGCTCGGGAGCAGGACAGATGTAGCCAAGCACCCTAGTGTGGCAACCTGCAAAGTGGGGTAGGTAGGAGCTGAGCAGAAGGTATGTCCTCACCAGTGGAGTCCTAGTCTCTGCCCTGGTTGGCTGCGGGACTTCAAGGAACTGCCTACTCAGCCTATCACTGTAAATAAAAGGCAATTGTTACTCTTCTCAACTTGCTGATAAAAATGACCAAACTGCTGTCCACTAGACTCCCCCAGGCTCAGGTGCCATACAATGACAGCTACTTAAAATGTCAAAACCACTTTAGTTTCTTCTAAGACACGAGACTATTCCTTACAAAGATGTACTTCTGTACCTCCTACATCAGGCAGTCTTATAAAGATTTTAATTCTTAATCCCTTTCATCTCCTACTCCCATTTCTAATTAAGAAGTGCCAGAGAACTAAGGTCATGGGACAGAGTTAGTTGCCTTTTTTCCCCTTCTCGATATAAGTCATTTCCCTTGAAGGAGCTCCTCCCATGATGGAGGAGAGAACGGCAGAAGTTGTCCATGAGCAGCTCCGTCAGAGAAGGAAGAGGGAGAAGAAACAGAGGAAGGAGGGGGAGGGGAAACAGAGGAAAGGGGTGGGAAGGTTAGTCTTATCAACAACTGTGGCTATACCAATCACTCCAGTTCTGGAGCCAAAAGCCCACAGCTATGGAATCACAGCCAGCTCAGACCCTCTCCCCACCCCAAGCAACCCAGTAGTACCTTGTAAAGGCATGGAATAAAAGATAATCCCAAGATACAAGACTCATGTTTGAATCCTGGCTCGGGGAGATGAGATGGGGGTCTGAAATGTCTGTTGACTTACATTTCTGTGTGTATCCTCCTCGATCCTCCAGTTTCTTTATCTTTAAAATGGGCATGAGAAAAATCTACTCCTACAAGGGCAAGGAGGACTAAATGACACATGCAGCTTTCGGACAGCCTGAGCCATGAATGCAACTTAAGCTTGGCTTTGTATGAGGTGAAAAGGTAAGAAGATAGGAAGTAGTACAGAAAGGAGTATCCGCTGCAGAAGGGAGAAGTCCGAGTTCACCTAAGCGGAAAGGGTGGCTCTGCAGACTCGGAATTACCTCGCTCCTCTACCGTCACTGAACGCAGGGACGAAGCCGAAGTGTCAATTGGGACGTGCCTGATCCTGAGTGTGACCTTGGTCACCATGCCTCAGTTTCCTCATCTGTGCAGTGGGCACGATGGCAGCATCCTAGGCAGGGACTGCTATGGGGTTGCGAGGTAATCGCTGGCCACAGCCTCCGCTCAGCCCTGCCGGCTCGGGCTGCCGGGGGCTCCGCAGGCCCGAGGCTGCCCCTCCGGGCGCAGTCACCGCCCAGGCCTGGGGCTCGGGCCACGCGGGCCTCGCTGCCGCCACACCCCGGCTCCCCAGTCGCTGGGGCCAGCTGCACACGGGCAGGGGTCGCGGCCCGAACCCCCACCCTGAGTGCCCGCCAGACTCACCGGTGTAGTGCACCACGCAGGTCTGGCCGCGCTTCGGGAAGGTGCGCCCTGGGGAGACAGACAGACGGCACGGTGAGCGGAGGCGCGCGGCGGCGAGGGCCCGGGGCCGCGGGCGCCCTACTCACCGTCTCCCGGGGAGATGGTCTCCACCTGCACTCCCATGGCGGCGGCGGCGGCGGCGGCGGCGGCGGCTGGGCAGGCGGCACGACAGACGGCGTGGACTGAGAGCGGACCTGGTGGCGGTTCCGCGGCTCTGCTTCGTTCCTCCGCGCGTTGCCTGCGCACGCGCGCGCCCCCGCACGCCCCGCCCTGCGTGCGCGTCCCCTGGGCGGTGCGCGCGTACCGGAAGCGCCGGCAGCGGCGCAAAGGGACCGGAAGTCGGGAAGTTCCCAGGTCTCCGGACGCAGCTGTGTATGGGAGCGCGTCCTGCTTCCCCCTCCCCCTGCCTTCCCCTGTGCTTCCAGCCTGGCTCCATCTCCTTTCTCAAGTTTCCGCATCCTAGAGATGGGAATAATGATAGGGGGGCCAACGGTTACTGACCGGGTGACTGTGAGGCGGTTCACACTAGTAAGCAGTTATCCCGTGAAGATGGTAGTGCCCTTATGGTACTATGTTAGCGTTCAGTAAATGGCTCAAATTCTGGGCTCATTTGTAAGGTGTTTTTGTTTTTGGTGCCAGGGCTGTGAGCCTACTAAGTACCTGCTCTACCTCTCTACTACACCCCCAGCCCCCAAGGAGGTTTTTGTTGGTTTTTTTCAATTCTAACACTTCCATTTTATTCTTCTTTGTATGTTGTATTTACTTAAGCCATTTTCCCATTTGTTCCTAGATGATTTTTGCTTATTCTTTTGCTATCTAGATTATTCTTTCTGTTTTTATTTTTTTATTTTTGTAGTTCTGGGGATCAAACCCAGGACTTTGTGCATACTAGTCAAGTACTCTTACACAGGCTACCTCCCCAGTGCTTGTGATTTTTTTTTAAACATTTTTGTAATAGCTCCTTCAAGGACTTTGTCAGGTAATTCCAGTAGCTCTGTCATTTCAGCATTAACATTTGCAGATTGGCTTTTTACACGTAAGTTGAGATTTTCATGTTTCTTCATATGTCAAGTAGTTTTGGATTATGTCCTAGCTATTTTGACTATCGTGCAATAATAGAATCCTTTTTTAAAAATCCCGTGGAGAATTTTGGTATTTTTATGTTAATAGGGAATTGACCAGATTAAGCTGGAGCTACCTAATCTTTCAGTTCTAGGGTTCTGCAAGTTCAGACCATCATTGCTGTGGCTGCCACCCTCACTGGGATTTCTTGGGGATGGGGTACAAGTGAATGGAAAAATTTATTTTAAAAAAAACATGGATTTGGATTATGTCCCCCTTGGGAGCATAAGGAGACGTCGTTCTGCTCCTTACGCTGTAGCAGCAATGGAAAGCATCTCCTGTACCTTTGTCCTGGTGTCTACTTCCAGGGCTGAAGCTGAATTGAATCCATGCTGGGACATAGTGGTGGGAAAGAAATGATAACTTCACTGCTGGCTTGGTGATACGCCAAACTCTAGTTTTGTTCCTTAAATCTTTGTGTTATTGTTTATTCTTCGGAGTTCTTTAAATTCTACTGCATACATTTGTCCAGGTTTTAAACCTAACGTTTGTTGGGCAAAAGGGGTGCAGTGTACTTTTTCGTTTCACTCAAGCCAGACACTGCCCCCTTTGTTTTTAAAGATGAACTTTTTCCAGAGACAGAGAAGGATAAGGGAACTGTAACATGTTAACAGCCGGAGAATCTGAATGAAGGCTATCATGGGAAGTCTCCATATAAATTTTTTTTTTTAAAGAAGGGAATTCTATGTTACAGCATGGACATTATTGTAAGTGAAATAAGCTGGTCACAAAAAGACAAATACTGCATGATTTTACTTACATGAACTACTTACAGTAGTCAAAATTATAGAACGGTGGTTGTAATGGGTTGGAGGGGAGGAGGAATGAGGCTATTCTTTAATGGCTGAAGACTTTCAGTCTCACAGAATGAAAACAGTTTTGGAGATGGATGGTGGTGATGGTTGCACAAAAATATAAGTGAATAGTACGCTCTTAAATGGTTAAGATAGTAAATGTTATATAAATTTCATCACAATAAAAAATGGGAGAGGGGATTTAGATACAAAATTGCCAGTCTAAAAAAAGAAGGTGTCACTTTCCAACCCCAACAGAAATTATGTTCCTACAGTCTCCATGGAGCTATCTTGCTGACCTGGCTAAACACTTCACTGGTTACAAGATTTGGGCAGAGGACATGCAGGGAAAACTTAGGTAATACAGTGTAGAGACACATAAGTAGCTGGAGAACTGGTCACCTCTGGTCCCTTAGCCAATACTGAGTACAAATTCAATCTGGTTCTTTTTTCCCTTGTGGTAACTGTGTCTGCCTGTTCTTATTGCTATAGAGCACTAACATAGTGATATTCAACTTGGCATATACAACAGTGAGGCTGTATTTCTAAGCTAAGAGATAAAACCAATGGTCTTGGAAAGCAGACAGCGTCTGCCACCCACATCCAAGGAAGAATTTCCGAAAGTCCCAAGCCTCCTCCCTCTCCTTGGCTCCCAAACCCCTCTTCTTTCAAAACCTGAAGAAAACGCTGTGGATTTTTCAGTGTATCAAATGTGCGAAGACTAACAATATCATTGCTCTGTATTTTAAGAGTTTATATTTAAAGGTTTTAGTCTCTTGATTAAGGGGCATTCTCTAATGGTGCAATTTCAGGCATTCACCAGTAGATGGGGACACCTTCCTGAAGTCTCAGGAGACTCAATCTAAGAGGCGTTCTTTGCCTTCACCTTATTCAAATGCTGGAATCTCCTCCTCAGACAAGCTTCTAAGTGGCTGCTAGGTTCTGCTTTAATACTTCCATGGACAGGGAACCCATTACCTTCAGGCGTAGAAGTGTTCATCTTTGGAGAGCTCTGTGTGTTGAAAGAACCACTGGGGTTGGCCCTTCTTTCATAGGTACAGATGAGTGCAGGAGGCCAACCCTGAAGGCCCTAGACTTGATAAGAAGCAGGACAGAGAGGTGAGAGTCATTGCTGTGTCAGGGCATGACCAAAACTGTATTTAGTACTGCATGAGGTAGAAAGCTTGGAGAAAAGAAACTAGGTAGAACAGAGGTGCCTTATTAAAAATATTACCTGTTTCTGCAGTGGACTCTTGTATGTGTGCCTTTTTAAAAAAACAGCACTTTGGTTTTCATTTATGGAAGTACTTCTCTTCCGCTCCTCAGCCATAAAATCCAAGTGGAACTAATATCACTCTCAACTCGAGCATGTGACCAAAGTCTGGTCAGTTGGAGCTACGTATCTCCTTGGATACGGTGGTTCATTTAGGGATGGGCATATGCTTCAGTCTTTTCAGGCTGATGTAAACAAAATACCATAAGCTGGGTACCTTATATACAACAGAAATTTATAAATCCATGTCAAAGATCAAGGCAGATTTCATGGGCTGATGTTCTGGCTCACAGTCAGTACCTTTTCACTGTTCACTCACAAGGTGGAAGTGGTGAGTGTTCTTTCTGGCTTGTTTGATAAGGATACTAATTCTATTCATGAGGGCTCTGCCTATGTCCTTATTACATCCTGTAGGCCCCCACCCCTAATACAATCAACTTCAAAGTTATTATGGTTTAGATCTTAAATGACCCCTAAAGTTTTATATATTTAGAGGTGGGGCTTTTGGAAAGTGGTTGGATCATGGGGGTGCTATATTCTCCAGTGGATTAATCCATCAGTGAGTTCATAGCTAAATGTGCTATGTGTTTGGAAGAGGTGTCTCGCTGAGATATCCCTTTGCAAAGTATATCTCCCTCCCTGGCGTGGCATCTCCTTTCTGTTTCTTGGCCAATGTGACTAAATTCTCTCTGTTGTAAATTACTGGTCCCACTCCAAGCCTGGCCAGGGAAGCCTCCCATACCCACTCTTCTGTGCCCTTCTTTCCTGCTCTTGAAGTGACAAGAGTGACCTTGGTGCTATGTGCTGACAATAGCAGACTCTAAGGCAACCTGTGTTCCTGAATGGCAACATGAAGCAGAGTACCCACCATTCCTGCTGGAGTAATTGTCCTTGGATGTTCCATGAGAAAGAAACTTTCTGTTATGTTTAAATTTTCACATCATGGATCTATTTATGAAGTAGTTGATTAGCCCAGTGTTATGGTTTGTGCCTAACTGTCCCCCCAAAGCCTCATGTGGTCATAGATGGGGCTTTTTCAGAGGTAGCTGAATCTAGAGTGTGTGATGCTGGGACTAAGGGTGTGTGATTACTAAATCAGTCCACTGACTGGTTTGGCACCACCCTAACCCTGCATCCTGGATAAAATATAAGGGACAGAAAGAGGCTTGTGGGCCCCTTGCTTGCCTTGCCTGTCGGCCATGCCACCCCATCTTGGATCTAGCCAATTGTGGACGGAAACCTCTACAAACTGGGAGACAAATAAACCTTTCCTCCCTTAACTTTGGGTGTCAGGTATTTTGTCTCAGCAATGAGAGAAGTAACTAAGACACCCCCCCATAACCATGATCCTAGCCATTTGGTTTTTGAGTCCCACTTCCCTGTCAAACTTTCTGACTGTGATTAATTTTAGTTCTGGCATTTGTTTTCTCCTTCTTCCTGCTTTTAGGAAGAAGAGGGAGAGGTCAGAATGCTCCTTTTGAGAGGGAAACAGACCCAGTAAATAATAAGAGGACCCCACAAGAGTAGGAAGCCTTAGCTTTGGCCCAGTGATGCACTAAGAAGGTGGGGTTAAAATGACCTAAGCCTACTGAAATGAGAACATGCCTGGGACTGGGATACCATGTGGGCATTCAGCAGATGTTGATTCCCTACCCAAGCTCCCCATCAGATGCCAGGCACTTACAATAAGCAGACATCTGGTCTCCTCCAACTCCATGGCAGGACACCCACAATGTGGAATTTGGAGAAACAGAAGGCACAGGTCTTCCTTAAAAACCTCTTCTAAAACAGTAGAACATGCATAAGCCAAGCATGTAGATGAATTGTAACTCACATTTGTTAAGTTTTCCTTTTGTCACATGTGTGTGTGTTTGGGGTCATATCCAAATTTATTGTTCCCAGACCAATGTCCTGAAGCATTTCCCTATATTTTCTTCTAGTAGTTTCATAATTTTGGGTTTTATATGTCTTTGATCCACTTTGAGTTGGTATTTTTATATGGTGAGAGATAGTGTTCTGATTTCATTCTTCTGCATATAGAGATTCAGTTTCTCAACACAATTTATTGACGAAATTGTCCTTTCTCAACATATATTCTTGGCACCTTTGTAAAAAATCAGTTGGCTATAAATACATGGGTTTATTTCTGGCTTCTCTATTCTGTTCCACTGGTCTATTAAGTCTGTTTTTTAATGCCAATAACCATTTTAATTGTTTTAATTACTTTTTTTCATTGCTGAGACAAAATACCTGACACCCAAAGTTAGAGGAGGAAAGGTTTGTTTGGCTTACAGTTTGCAGAGGTTTCAGTCCATCGTTGGTTGGCTCCAAGGCAAGGTAGCATGGCAGAGGGGCATGGCAGAGGAGAAACAGTCCATGGCAAAACAGGACAGGCAGAAGGTAGCCGGCAGTGAAGTAGCAACCAGCAAGTGACAAACTATAGATAACTAGAAACAAGCCTCTTTCTGTCTGTTATATTGTATCCAGGCTACCTGACCTTCAAGCAGGTAGCACTCACACCCTTAATCCTACCACCCTTAATCCCAGTATTGTACCACGAATCAATCACACCCTCTAGATCCAGCCACCTCTGGAAAAGCCCCATTTATGACTGTATGAGGCTTCGGGGTGGGGGTTATCTAGGCACAAGCCATAACAGTTACTATAGCTTTGATGCATATTTTGAAGTCAGGTATTGTGATGTCTCCAGCTTCATTCTTTTATTCAAGATTGCTTTGGCTATTCTGAATCTTTTATGATTCTGTATGAACTTTAGGATTGATTTTTATATTTCTGTGAAGAATGTCATTAGTATTGTGGTGGAAATTGCATTGATCTAGGTAACATTATTGATTTTTCCAATCCATGAACATAAGATGTCCTTCCTATTTTAACATGTCATTTTTAGTTTCTTTTATTGGTATTTTATAATTTTCATCATAGAGATCTTTCACTCCTTGATTAAGTTTATTCCCAGGTATTTATTGTGAATGAGATTACTTAATTTCTTTTTTAGCCAGTGCATTATTATATATTATATATAATATTATTTATATATAAATATTAATATGCATTATATTATTAATTATATACTATATAATTATATATATTATGTATTATATAATTTTATATATTATATAAAAATGCCACTGGTTTTGAAATGTTAATTTTGTATCCTGCAACTTTACTGGGTTTATTTATCAGTTCTAACAGTTATTTGGTGGCCCTCTAGGTTTTTCTATGTATGAGGTCAGTTGTCTACAAATAGGGATTGTTTGACTTCTTCTTTTCCAATTTAGATGCCCTATATTTCTTTTTTCTTGTCTAATTGTTCTGGATAGGATGTCTCTAACAATTGGATTCTGAACTAATTAAAAGCTAACCAAAGCTAATAAGTCATAGATCTTCAAAGGTGGGATTCCCTACCTGGATATCCTACCCTTGGGCCCACTCAGTGGAATACCACTCAGCTTTTTCAAATGATATCTTTGCCTCAAACACTTATGGAGGGACTTTGCTTGGAAGTGCTTTTCAGAGGTCCTCTGTCATTTTCCCAGGACACAAGATACAAGGTTTGGAGTTCCCATCATCATGGTCCCAATAGAGACTCTCTAAGGGAAAGGAATTTCTTCCTTCAGGTATGCTCTGGTTAGAATCTTCAGAGAGTGAAGGAAAACATTACATCCTGTGTTCTTGGTTCTTTCAGCTCTTCCCCACTCATCGAGGCTTCGGTGACCAGAATTCTGACTTTATTTGGTCAAACAAGAGCTTGGCTTCATGGCTGCTGGCAAAGCAAATTCCTGGAGAAAAAGTTTGAGGAGTGAGTAAATCTCAAAGACTGGGGCGACACCTTTATGGCAGAGGGCTTCCTATTTGTATAGATTGGGGAGCCTTTCCTTTCGATACCAAGAGACTCTCTTGGACCAAATCTGGTCCTACCTCAGGGCTGTTGTACTTGCTGTTCATCCTGCCTAGAATCTTCCCTCAGATCATGGCATAGCTGATTTCTCAACATTCAGTCTTCATTTCCAAAGTCATGTCCTCAGAAAGACCATCTCTGTGAACCTGTGTGAAGTAGTGCCCCCTACCACCACACCTACTCATTTGCACCTTACTTCATATTTTCTTAGCACTTATCGCTCTTTACTATGTTCTCATATATTTTACTTATTTCAAGTCTCCCTGACCAGAACAAAATCTTCAAGAGACTTGCTCTTTTTTTGTTCTTGTGCTATGTCCCAAGAATAATGCCTGACACATAGTAAGTACTCAGAAAGTGTAGTCATATTAAAAAGAATTAGGATTCTGCTCTTAAATCTGGCTACAACGTGATGCTCCTCAGATGTCTCCCTGTCTCTCCTGGTCTCTCAAACTGGATGGATGGTGGCCAAGAATGTGGAATCTGGATTGTCCTCATTGCCTCAGGCAGTGATCCTGCCCCAGACAAACTTCAGGCGTCTGGATTTACTTGACCTCTTCCATCTTTGCCTAGAGCTCCCTCCTTTGTTCCTCACTGATGGGAATAGAAGTAGAAGATGGTCAGAATGATGAGGATCAGGCCAATGGGCACAGGTGACACAAGCATCTGCAGTGTGAGTAGCATGGCAAGGTTTGGCCTGCTGTCCCCTGAGTGGTACCCAGCAAAGGTGAGCAGTATAAGTACAGTTTCAGCCCAGAGCTGAATCCTCACTGAACCCCCTACCCTGCCCTGTGACATTCTGGAATCTTTGCGAATATGGGGTGCTTTCAGCAGCTGGATTTGAGGCTTCTTTTCATACATTCTGGACTCCTTTCTAACACTACTTAATCCTCCTGGAGTCTTTCACTTCAAAAATGACCAGGAGTCCTGAGCTCAGCCCCCAAAGCTAAACTCCCCCTTTCCCACCTGTAGATTATCACTAACTTTCTGCAGGCTCACTCCACAAAACACACAAATCCCCTCACCTAGTGCTAATCACCATAGTTTCTTGGGGTGACACTCAGGCCTTCTCATTCTCTTCTGATGTTCACAGGATACTGTTAGAAAGCTACATCATATTGTACCTTTATTCTGCTTAAAAGCCTTCAAGGGTCACCGACTGAAACCACTTATGTCGCCTGCAAGGCGGTGCACTGCTTGGCTGCTGCCTCCTCCCCACATAATCTTTTGTTTCTCCTTTCCTCCTCACCACTCTAGCCAGCTCATGCTCCTGTTGCTACTGGAATACTCCCATCAGGTTTTTGCTTCAGAGTCTGTGTTTTTGATGTCCCCTTGGCCTGAAGGATTAGTCCCATAAATGTTGCATGGCTGAGACCTTATCACTTAGGTCTCAGCTCAAATATCCCTTTCTCAGTGAGGCCTTCTGTGACCATCCTGGTGAAAGACTCTCCAACCACAACCACTTTCTGGCCATTTTTAATCATCTTGCCACACCTAGGTTCGGTCCTAGCCTTTATAGTTCACATATACTTAAAACTTTGGTTTGGCTGGTCTCTTTCAGATACAAGCTTTACAAGAGAAAAGACCTAGTTTGTTTTGCTTACTGTCATGCCCCTTTGGTCTTGTACTGTGTTCAGCATACTGTAGGTGCTCAGTAGTTTCTTGTTGGTTGAATTAGTGTATACTTAACCTGTAAGTCACTCACTTCTTACTGTAGAAATGGCCATATCCAAGAAATGCAGAATAAGCTGGTGTTGGTAATAATGTTTCCCTGACTTCTCTCAACACCCACCACCCCCATAGGCCTCTGTCTAGAAAGGGCATACCCACCTTGCATTCTAATTTTGATATGATTGTGGAGGTGGTGGTATGGGTTAGGGTAAAAGGTAATAAGATGGAGAAGTTCCATGTGTCCATCCTGGCCTGGTAATCACATAAGTAACATATATGACATCTTATACCAAAAATCCCTATAGTTCTTAACAGAGCTCCCTAGTTCTTATTCAAATGGAAATTTTTTTCTGTCCTAGGAAGCTTCTTTTTCCACCGTCTTTCCTATAGGAGTGTGTATCTGGCATGAGAGAAGGGAAATTCTCTGCCCAGTCTAGCAGAGAGCCCCAAAGGGTCCCACCAAACCAGGTAAAAACAGGAAGTAGACGGCAACAGACTATTAAGCCATGGTGGAGGTGGGACAACCCACTCCCAAAGGTGGCAACGCATTTGTTGAAGAAGATGCAGAAGGAGTAGAAGAATGCTTCTGGGTTGAGACAGTTTAGGTTCTTGAGCTGGAAGTAATCTATGATATGAGGCAGCATGAACCTGTGGAGATAACACCGGAAGATGGCAACATCCCGCTCTACAACAACAGGACAGGTGTTACGGCTTGTGTTTGGATGTCCTTCCAAAGCCTCATGTGGTCATAGGTGGGGACTTTTTCAGAGCTGGCTGGATCTAGAGTGTGTGATTGGGTGCTAAGATCAAAGGTGTGAGTGCTAACTGCACTAAAAGCACATAGCCTGGATATAACATAAGGGACAGAAAGAGGCTTGCTGCTAGTTACCTGCAGTCTTGTTGCTTGTCACCTTGCTGGTTTACTGCTTCACTTGTTGCTTCCTGCTTCCTGCCATGAATCATTTCTACTCTGCGATGCCTCTCTGCCAAGCCACCCTGCCTTGGAGCCAGCCAACTATGGACTGAAACCTCTACAAACTGTGAGCCAAATAAACCTTTTCTCCTTTAACTTTGGGTGTCGGGTGTTTTGTCTCAGAGATGAGAAAAAGTAATTAAGACAACAGGATAGGGTTAAACTCTATGGTCCACCTTCAGCTGACGGTCCTAGCAGGAAGTGAAGAAGAAGACAGGAAGAAGGAAGGAAGATATGCAGGAAGAGAGGAAGATATGCAGGAACGGGGAAGAGGAGAGCAGTGAACCCTAACTGCAGCTCTTCCTGACTTATTGGGTAGCAGTTTGAATTCTTGCCAGCCTCTCTGGCCCTTGATTTCTCATCTGCAGAACAGGAAAATAGATTTCCATCTCAAGGTCTGTGGGGAGATGAAATGATTTTGTTCACATGAAAGCATGAAGGAAAGATGGGTACTTCAAGCAGATGCAGTGTGATGACACTCAGGCCACTTGCCTCTAGCCTTTCTCATGCCGGTCCACTTTCTACTATAATCAGAATTTTTTTTCCTGATACCTGCATGGCTTCTGGGTCAGATACTTTATCCAAAAACCATCCCCCTTCCTCCTCCTCCCTTCTTAGAAGGCCTGTCTTACAAGACAGAAGCTACAATATCAGTTATTTACTCTCCCAGTTTCTTTGCAGTAAAGATGGGCCATATGACTAGGTTGAGCCAGTGGATCTGAGGGAAAGACTGACAGGGGCTTAAAGATTTCTACCCCTTAAAAAAGACAAATGAGATGAAGATATTACAAAAAGTAATCTACAAATATCCTTTATGAATAACACAACACACCATCAACAAAATATCAAACTGAAAATAGCAACATATGAAAAAGGCTATTCCCTATGAACAAATGGGATTTATCCAAGGAATGCAACTATGGGTAGTATCCAAAATTCAAAAATGCAATGCATAACATTAAAAATTAGTGAAAAATCCCCACATGATCAACTCATTAGACACAATGAAGCATTTGACAAAATCCAACACAATTTCATGATTAAAAAAAAAACTCAGCAAGGTAAGAATGAAAAAGAATTTCCTCAACCTGATAAAGAGCATTTTAAAAAATCCCACAGCTAACATCTTATTCACTCATTAAATACCAGATGCTTTATTTTCAGAATCAGGAACTAGACAAAAATGGCCATTATTACTGCTTTTATTCGATGTTCTACTGAAGGTTCTGGCCAGTACAAATAGGTAATAAAAGAAAATAAAATCATCCAGATTAGAGAGAAAGAGGCAGGTCTAACTCTATTTACAAATGACTTGCTGTGGTTAGAAAATCCTAAGGAATTTTCAAAGAAACCATTAGAACAGATAAGCTCAACAAAATTATACAAAATCAACATAAAAACAATTGTATATCTTTACAGCACCAATAAAATCTAAACATAAGATTTAAAAACATTTCACTTTATAATAGCAGCAAAAATAATAAATATAAATTAGACAAAGAAGTGCAAAACATTAAAAACTATGAAATATTTTTGAAAGAAATGAAAAGATAAAAATAAATGGAAAGACATCCCATGTTACTGGATCAGAAGACTTAACATTGCTAAAATGATAATACTTTACAAGTTTATCTAGAAATTCAAGACAATGTTTATTAAAATACTATGGGGGTTTTTTTTTAGTAGAAATAGAAAAGCTGATTTAAAAATTCATACTGAAATTAAAGAAAGCCAGAATAATCTTGAAAAAAAATCCACAAAGTTGGAGGACTCATACTTTTTTAAAATGTCAAAACCTACTACAAAACTACAGTATAAATCAGTGTAATAGAAATGAGACTAGAGGAAAAAAGCTGCTTGTATTAATGGTCAGTTGAATATTAAGAATGGCACCATGACAGTTCAGTGGGGAAAAGAATACAGTATTTTCAATAATGGTAGGACAATTGGATACCTACTTGAAAAAGAATGAAGTTCATTACAACAAAATTAACTGAAAATGCGTCATGGAGCCCAATTGTAAGAGCTAAAGCCATATAAAGTTGTTTTGTTTTTTGGGTGCTGGGATCAAACTCAGGGCCTTGTGCTTGCTAGGCAAGCACTCTGCTACTGAGCTAAATCCCCAGCCCCAAGCTATATAATTTTTAGAGGAAAATATAAGAACAAATCTTTATGACCTTAGGCTAAGTAACAGTTGCTTAGAAATGAAACCAAAAGTAAAGTGAATAAAGTTATTTTTCATCAAAATTAAAAACTTTCGTGCATCCAGTAACACCCTTAAGAAAGTGAAAAGATACCCCACAGAACGGGGAGAAAATATTAGTAAACTGTGTATCTTAAAATGGTCTACTAATCAGAATCCATAAAGAACTTTTACAACTCATCAGTCACTAGTATTAATGACTGGTCATTAGGAAACAAAATGGATAACAAAATCAAATATAACTTCATACCCATTAGGATAGTTGTAATAACCAAGACACATAGTAACAAGTAGTCACAAGTGTGTAGAGAAATTGAAACCCTCACTCTTTACTGGTGGGCTTATAAACTATCACAACCATTTTGGAAAACACTTTGGAAATTCCTCAAAAAGTTAAATATACAAGTTACCATGTACAATAATGTAAGTATGTTTAATGCCAAAAGGCTGGACACTTAAAAATAGTAATTCCAGTCCTAGATGTATACCCCAGCGAAATGAAAACATATGCCCACACAACACCTTGTATAGGGCGGGCATGGTGGCTCATGCCTGTAATCTCAGCACTCAGGAGGCTGAGGCAGGAGGATTGCCGAGAGTTCAAGGCCAGATTGGACTATATAGTGAGTTCAAGGCCAGCTTGAATTATAGAGTGAGACTCTGTCTCAAAAAACAAAACAAAACAAAACTCCCCAAAACAACCCCCCCAAAAAAAAACCTTGTATAGGAATGTTCAGAGTAGTATTTCTCACCATAGTAGTCCTGAAGTGGAAATAGCCAAGTATTTCTTTATATGAAATACCCAGAATGGGAAAATTCAGAGATCGAAAGTAAACGAATGCTTTTCAGGAGGTGGTGGAAGGGAAGAAACAAGGAGTGACTGCTAATGGATGTAGAAAATTTCTTTTGTGGTTGATGAAAATGTTCTAAAATTAGAGAGTGTGATGGGTACTTAGCTCTGTAAATATACCCCAAATCACTGAATTTTATACATTTCTTTACTTATTTATTTAGCTACTGCCTCAGCCTCCCAGAGTACTGTACTGGACTTACAAGTGTGTGGCACCACTCTGACTGAATTATGTACTTTAAAAGGGTGAATTTTTATGGTATGTGAATTGTATCTTTTTTTTTTGGTACCAGGAATTGAACTCAAGGGTCTTGTGCTTTCCAGGCAGGTGCTGCACTGCTGAGCTACATCCTGGCTTGTGAATTATATCTTAACAAATCTGTTATTAAAAAAAGATATATGAGAGTAACTGGAGGGATATTCCAATTATTGTTAGCATGTTGTCATGTCAGCAAGTAATAGCCAGAGCTGAGGCTGCCAACGTAACTTGGAGGGGACAAATCTAAGGACCAAGTCCATCCTCGCAGGATGGTAGAATGAAAAGTGGGCACATTTCTGGGTCTTTATTGAACATCATTTTGCTCCTATCTGACCAAGCCCAGAACAGGTGACTCCCAGGGCTTGTTGTATGAGTAAACCCATCTTTTTGTTTATGTCACTTTTACTTTGCTTTATTGTTTCTTCTGTGTTATGATTTGACTTTCAATATCCCTCAGAAGCTCATGTGTTGAAGTCTTGTTACTCAAATGACAGTGCTATTGGGAGCTAGTGGATACATTAAGAGGTGGGGCCTCGTAGAAGGAAGTTAGGTCAGTGGGACATGCATTTGAAGGGAATGTTGGAAGTCTGGCTTTTCCAGTTTGCAGACCTGCTTTACAAGTTTCAGATTCAAAACTTCAACTTCAACTCTTATCTGAATTTCCAACCAGCACTACAGATTTTAGACTTGCCAGCTCTAAAAATTGCTTGAGTTGATTTCTATTGTAGTTTAGATCTAAAATGTCCCACAGATATCTTGTGAATTAGTCCACTGATGAAGCCATGGCGGAACGTGCTATTTGGAGGTGGGGCTTGGTTGAAGGAGTCAGGGTGACTGGAGGTGGGACTTGGAAGGATAGATATATTCTTGTCCTTGGCTTCTCCCTTCTCTTTTGAAAGTTTCCAAGATGCCATGGGTTGAGCAACTTTCCTCCACCACGCCTTTCTACCATGCTGTTTCTGCCTTGGAGCCAGCTGACTGTGGGCTAAATCCTCTGAATTCATGAGCCAAAAGAAAACTTTCTTTAAATTGCCGGTGTTCAGTATTTTGTTCCAGCAATGTCCAAGTGACTAATACTGAAAATTGGTAGCAGGAGTAGTGGGTCTTGCTGATTTCTGTACTTGACCATGTGGTTCAGAAGCCTTTGGAACTATTTGTGGAGGGAGTTTGGAAGGTTTGGAGATGCAGGATAGAGAAGCCTTGGAGAAGCCTTGCAGATATTGATGGACGATACTGGTTAGAGATCAGAAGACCAGAATGCTGATAGGAATGTAGACAATAAAGGTCAAGCTCATGAGTTTTCAATTGGGAATAAGGACTTTATTGGAAACTGGACTAGAGGTCATGCATGTAACAATCTGGCAAGGAGCTTGTCTACATTTTCACATGTCTTGACATTGTGTGAGGCTGAATTTAAAAGTGGCAGACTAATCTGCTGGAGGAAATTTCAAGGCAGCCTAGTATTTAACCTGCAGAATGGATACTGCTGTCTGCTTTTAGCCACCTCTACAATGAGAATCAGGAGTAAAAAGCAGGCCTGAAAGATGTGGGCCAGAAAGCAGCAGGCCAGAAAGGAACACAGCCCATAAAGTTGGGGGCAAGAAGAATGTGGTTGCTGAAAAGATTAACATTAAAAAGAAGTAAAAAAAAAAAAAAAAGCCAATTACCTCACATCAGAATAATAGGAAAGATGGCTTGAACTTCCCTTTGGAATTGGCCAGACCACACCCACCCTTTTCAGTGGTGGAAAAAAGTAAAGTTCTTTGAAAGATTTTGCTTTGAAAAAAGTGCACAGGATGCCCTGCTCATTCAGCACATCCCAGAGAAATGTACTCTCAATTTCAGCCATCCTGGCATTCAGAGGCCACTGCAGCCATGGTCCAAGGGGGCCAGGCCGCTGCTGGAGCTGGTAGCAGGCCTTGGCATCATCCATGTGGTGCTTGTAGAAGTTAAATTTCTTGTCTTTGTTGAAAAGGCTGTTTTGCCTCATTGAATTTCCTTTAAATCTTTATGGAAAACCCATTGTCCATATATTTGTAGGCTGTATGTGAACTCTTTTCCACTGATATCTATGTTTATCTTTATGCTGATACAATGCTTTCTTGATGATCATATCTTGAAATTAGGTAATGTAATTTATTCAACTTTGTCCCTTTTCAAAAGTCTTTGCTTACCAGGCATGGTGGCACATGCCTGTAGTCTGCAGTTTCTTGGCTGAGGCAGGAGGATTGTCATTAGTTTGAGGCCAGCCTGTTCTATGTAGTGAGTTCAAGCCTAGCCTAAACTATGTAGTGAGACTCTGTCTTTAAAAACAAACAAACAAACAAACAAACAAACAAACAAATTCTTTTCCTATGAATAGTGCTTTAAAATAGTTTTATGACAAACTTGTCTTCCAAAAATAAATATTTCCTCTTAAAAATAATTCATATACTTTACTTCTTTGGGGGGTGCTGGGGATCAAACTCAGGGCTTTGCACTTGCTAGGCAAGCACTCTACCATTGAGCTAAATCCCCAACCCCTACATACTTTAAAACCTGTTGTGCTGTCTGTTCTAATGGACTGATTACATCTAGTCAGGTCGAGTGATCCTCGCAGACTCAGCTCAGGAACCACCCCCGCCACAAAGCACTCTACCCATTCCAGGGATACGTGGTGTGCCTCTGGGGTTTCTAGGGTCCCTGGGACTCAAAGCCTTGGTGGCTCTCAGTGCTTTGCATTGTAATTGCCCCAAGTACTTGGCTTCTTCCTCACTGTACCTTGAGCTCCCAGAAAGTAGGGCTTGGTTTGCCTAATTTCCATGATTCTAGCATTGCCCTCCACAGGCCTGGCAAAAATGAGGACTCAGTAAGTGTAGGAGAAAAGAACAAATACAGGAAGGGAGGAAGGAGGAAGGAAAGAAAACTGGAAGGAAAGAAGGAAGGAAAAAAGTCAGGCTGTGGGACGGGATGTTGGAAAGCTGGAAGGCAAGCAGGCTTAAGGGCAATCTCCTTGCAAAATCTGACATGAGTCCACATTCCTCCTCCCCAGAAAAGAGACTGTTCCGTGTTCTGCTCCCCTGAAACAGAGGAAGAGACTTCACCTACCATGGCAAAAGGAAGGCCACCGATGTGCTGCAGCCTAGCAAGACCAGTGTCAGGGCAAATACCAAGAAGTTTCTTTTCACTAGGACAAGGAGGACACGGCCTGGAATTATGATCTGGACAGGCAGGAATGGAAGACAAAATGAACTGGGAACACCAAGGAGATGGTCAGGATGGTGCCAGTCTGCTGTGGATTAAGGACCCCTGATCCTCTGATGCTAAACAAACCTTACAGAATCCTGAGCCGTGTCTTTTCCCAGCTGTGAAGTGGCACTAAGTGTATCTGGCTGGACCCAGACAGATCAGTCACTGCAGGCACACATGGCCAATATGCATTCTGAAATAAATTCAGATTTCCCAGGAAGCATAGAAATGTTCACTAAAAATACACTGAAATGCCAGTGCCACCCATTAATTTCTGGTAGGAACTCGGCATTCACACAGGGTAGGTGGGACGTCAAAGGCAGGGATCTTGCTGAGGGCAAGCAGACACTACATATCAAAACCCTCAAAAATGGATGAAGGACTCGGCATGGTAATGCCACTTCCGGGAAGGGATCTGAGGAAGTAATGTATGTTGTCTACGAAGATGTTTATCATGATTCTCTTAATAAAAGGGACACTTAGAAACACCTAAATGTCCCTGTTAGGGGAAGGGATGGAGAAACTGAAACAAATCTCAGGATATAAACACTAAATGGCATGAGAAAATGCTCTCAACATCTTAATGGAGAAAAAAAACCAAACACTAAACCCTAAATCTCTACCTGCCTACCTACCTGCTTTTCTACTGACCTTCTTCCCTCCCTCCCTCCATGTTGTTTTCTTAACAGACTACTACATGAAGCTTGACAACAGTTTCCCAGATGGACAGAAAGTGCACGAGATCCTGATTCTCCACAGGGCTCCAGAGATAGTGGAATTGTGCTGTTGTCAAAGTAGGCCAAGGATTAGAAAAGAATCACTGACACATGTCAAAATTGTAACAGAGGACACACATAAGGGCAAGACGAAGATTGCAAAAAATTTTCCATGTTTTCTAAATTTATGATTATTTTTATACTTAGGAGAAAATCAACCTTAGAATAGTTAATTGTTAGTGGTAGTGTTTTGGGACTTGTAGGCACTTCCTGGACTGCCTGCAGGTGGGATGGCAAAAGAAAACCACCCTGAGATACTGTTTTCCACGTATCAGATTGGTACAAATCCAAATGATTGATAATGCCATTCCTCCATCCCACCCCCACTGGCTGGCCTGAGGGGGAAAATGCACAAATCAGTGCAGTTGTAGGGGGTCAAGAAGCTTAAAGGAGTTGACACAGGAGAAGCACTTAGGACGGCATGTGCCTGGTCCACAGTAAGGGCTGGGTCCTGCTAGCCAGCATCATTACTGTCACTCCTGTATCACTACTTGGCCGATGGGGCACTGATGGTCAGTGAAGGAGTGTGGATGAAGTCAGGATTAATTATGGTTTGCTTGATGCCAAGACTAGGTTTCTTCCAGCTGCTGGGTGGGGGGTTATGGACCTGCCGGGGGGCTCTGGGCAGGTTTGTGAGAGGATAAACATGAGCAAGCCCACAGTCCACCCTGCTCCTTTGCCTGTAGAGGAGGAGTGAGGGAAACCAGCATGCCTGGCCACCTTGGCAAGAGCACTCTCCAAGAATCCCACTGGTAGAGCAGTTTTCTTTCCAAACTTGACCAGGCACCGCTGCCACAGGGGAATGGAGAGGGAAGCCATGATCTAGAAAGGAAACAGGGTCAGCCCCTGGGTCCTGGTGCCCCGGAGGAGGCAGCTCTGTCGAGGTCCTCACTTCTCTGCTCACATCCTGGGCGGCCGTGGTTAACACACGCACTGAATCCCACTTCCTCGGTTTGCACTGGTGGTTGCTTGCTGCTTGGGGAAAACATGCTTCCCTCCTTTTGGTGAGATTTAGATGTCAGTAGGTAAATGGCTGGATTAGTTCCCAATCTCTACTATGATCTCTCAGCCCTTTCTTCTCGTAGCAGCCATAGGGACCCTTCCAAAATAAGCTGGCTTATGTTCCTTTGCTCAACCCCTCAGGACTTGCTATTTTATGCGCAGCAGGGTCAACATCCTCACCGTGGTCCACAAGGCCCATTTTATCTAGCTCCTGCCTACTCTCCACATCAGGAGCTGTCTGACCTCAGGGCCTTTATACCAGCTGCTCCCATTGCTTGACAGGCTGTTCCCCTACATATGTACATGACTCATCCAAAATACTGATGGCCCCCCTACATGCCTGTCACTTTTCTAGGCTCTGGGGATGAAGCAATGGTTGGAGTGGAAACTGTTCTTACACTTTCAGGGAGCTTCTGGAGAGAAACAGAGGTGAGCATATACACATACAATATGCCAAGTGAATTACAGCCTACAAAGGAAAATAAGACTGAGTGAAGGAAAGCAAAAGACGAGGGCATTACTTAGCTGGGTGATCAGGGAAGGCCTCTCCAAGGAAAGGGCACTCAGCAGTGAACTGAATGAAGTCAAGGGAGGCTGCCACACGATGATCACTTGGAAAACCATTCTCAGCAGAGAGAACAGCAGGTGCCAGGGCCCTGAAGTGGAAGCTTGTTCCATTAGTCCAAGGGTGGCCTGAAGGTCAAGATCCTGGAGAGTGGGGTAAGGATGGTTCTGACTAAGGTTCTTTAGTGAGACCTTTGGCTTTAACTCTAATGTGATGGGAGCATGGAGCCAGACAGAGCCAAGATTTGATTTTTTTTTTTAAAAAAGAAGCTATGAGAGCCATTTCTTATATTTCAACAACATGGATTATCTGAAAGATGGAGTTATTCCTCCCATTTTAAAGGGAAGGAAACTGAAGCCCAGAGAGAGGTAGTGTTATTTCCAGTGGGTTCAGCTCAGCCAGGATTGGACCTGGGGCTCCTGGCTCTTCTGAGGCAGTGCCTGTCTTTTCAAAAAGTTTCTACATCGACCCCCAGCTCCTACCTCAGACATCATGGGATAATCACGAATGACGTACAAGAAGCCTCATGCCTGGGACCTGAGCTCACCCTTGCAGCTGTCACTGTGGCCTGGAACCTGAAGTTTCCTAACACCACCCAAAACTTGCCTCCCCTTTTACTAAGGTACCACTTAGGGCCAAAGGAAACACGCTTGTTGCAGTGTTCTGTGCTGGGCACCGTGTAGCTGATCTCCTGCAGGCTCACCACAGCCCATGGAGGTGGGAATTACAGGAGGAGCTTGAAACTCTGAGAGAATACAACTGCTGAGATCACCAAGCTGAGAAAGGCCCACAAAACTTTGCCTCAGGTGTTCTGGTCCCAAGGCTGGTGGCCCGGGACCTAACCTGCCTTCCCTGGACATACCGGCAAGATGATCACCAGATACTAGAAGCTTTCAGTGAGGCCCACAGCATGAGTACAGAAAAAGGCAAAGATCCCTTCAATCAGCTGGGTGAGGAAGGACAGAGAACGACAGGCACAGTGACATTGTTAGGGATGGCCTTGCACAGGTGGGACTCAGCTGTAGAATTTGAGGATGAACCCTGGAGAGAAAGAAATCTGGAGAATATGGGAGAGGTGGGGAACACTCAGCAGCCCTCATTGAACCCTGCCTATACCAGGGCTCTAAGTGGTCCTGCCTTCTTGAGGTGGAAGTAGCCAGAGAGGGGTGAAGACCTGTCTCAGTTTCCTCTTGTGTAAAATAGGAGAAGTCGCCCCCTGTCCATCCAGAGACCCACTTGAGATTACAAGATTGAAAGAAGGGATGATCAAGCTGTTATCAACTCATCACTGGGGCCCAGAGAGTGACAGGAAGTAGCCTCAGTCACACAGGGATGCTTGGCTGAGTCAGGGTTGATGTCAGGGGCTCTCCTCACCTGGAAAGCCAAGGTGATGAGTAAGAAGCTGCTGAGCAGCAGGGTGATGGTAGCGGACATGCCAGAGGCTGAGCAAGAAGGGCAGTCTGGAAGCTGCTAGGATGCTGAGGGGCCCTGGGAGAGGAAGGCTATGTGAATTTGGCAAGGGTGTCCAGGCTTCTGTGGTCTCATACACATTCCCTCCTCTTGTAGGAACAGCAACCAGATTTTACTTTGGGGATCCCCTCCTGCCCATCAACCCATACCCACCCCTGGCTTCCAAGGTCTGGCCAGTCAGTGAACATCATCTCCCTGACCTCAGAGTTTAGTTCAGGAAAGGTCACGTGACTCAATCTGAGCAATGAGCACCATACCTCAGATTCTTGTTGGAAACTCTATGGAAGAAGAGCTAGACTGGAAGGGTGCAAGACAGTAGCTGCTGGTGAGCTTGCAAAGAGGCCACCCATGACCATAGGAGGTCTGAAAGCCTGAGGAAGGACAGATCCCTGAGGATGTGTCCTGGGTATCCAGATCCAGCCATGCCTAAATACCTCTCAGTAAACCAATATATTCTCATTTTGGTTAAGGCTGCTTGAGTTGAGTTCCCATCATTTGCAAATAAAAGATTCATGCCCTTGTGGATCTGCATTTTTTTCCTCTTAGGTATCTTTCTTTCTTTCTTCCCTTCCTTCCTTCCTTCCTTCCTTCCTTCCTTCCTTCCTTCCTTCCTTCCTTCCTTTTTCTTTCTTTCTTTCTTTCTTTCTTTCTTTCTTTCTTTCTTTCTTTCTTTCTTTCTTTCTTTTGTATCTTTCAATATTAGAGAGGTCTAGGTTTTTCAGGAAGATAAAGGAGGTAAGAATGCTCTTCATTTTTTCATTAAATATCTATTTATTGATTACTTCCTATGTCTTGTGCTCTGATTGTTTCACATGGAGCATATGAGAAGGTTCCATCTACTCTACCTTAAAAAATAACAAGACAAAAACAAATGAGCAAGCTAATGCATACTGATTACAAAATAATGTGAAGAACAAAATGTTAAGAAAAAGAACAGGATGAGAGGCTACTTGAGGTGGATGGTCAAGCTGAGAGTTGAGGAAGAGAAAGAGCAACCAAGGAAGTGTCTGGGTGAAGTGTGTTCAAAGAGGCATAAACAAAGGGCTTGAGGCAGGAATGAATGACTCACTGAAGGAGCAAAAGGAAAACCAGTGAGGTTGGGGAGGGTGAAGAGAGGAGGGGGCTACAGCAGAGAGAAGGCAGGGGAAGACCTGGCAGGGACTTGTGGGGGGCTTTAGATATAATTTGGTCAGGGCAAGACACCATTCTTAACTGATTTATACTCAGGCACTTGGATCCTCTGATTATGGGACATTACTTTCAGCCTCCCTTGCAGCTAGGAGGGCCCATGTGACTAAATTTTCGCTACTGGGATGTGAACAAGTATAATGTCTGCAGTGTTCAGACCATTCCTGTAAAGCATAGGGAGGTACTCTCCTCATCCCCTTTTATCTCAGAAATGGTTGGCATATGGGCTGGTTACAGAGCTGTTCTTGGACCTAGGCAGGATGGCGACACCTTAGGGGCAGCAGAGCAACAAGCCAGACAGAGGCTGAGCTCCAACGACTTCATGGAAGTTGTATTATGGGTTGACTTTTTTTTTTGAGAGAGAGAAAGAAAACATCTTGACTAATCCACTGTTAATTTGGGGCCTCTCTATTAATACAGCTGAATATATATTGAGAAGTTCAAAGTCATGGATAAGGAGGAGACTACACGTAGCACAGTAGCCTTAAGGAATGGGCTGGGGCGCCCTAGGGGACTCTGGGAGTCCTTGAGATGGTTTCAGAGATCTGTGAGGCCAAAGCTCTTTGTATACTAAGATCAGGAAGCTGTTTCCCTTTTCCCCTCTCATTCTCTTACCAGTGTGCACTGGCATTTTTTAAGTTAAAAAATTTATTTTTGAGATAGAAAATTTTGTTTTGTTCCAGGCTGGCCTTGAACTCAACCTCCCAGAGTGCTGAGATTACAGTTGTGTGCCACGACATCCAGCTATTGATTATTTTTAAATTAACGAGTATTCAATTTTTCCTGTTTTAACTTCTAACATATAAATATCAAGAGATAAACCTACATCAACAAAATGCTCTTTTGAGTCTTCAATAACATGTGCATGAAAAGGATTCTGAGGTCAAAAAGTTTGAGAACCTCCATCTTATTCCCTGACTAGCTGCTTCCACATCCTGGGCTCCCCACAGCAAACGGGCTCCCCCAGAACATAAGGTGGCCCCTGCCACTCTGGGACCCATTAGTTCCCACTTACCTGGTTATTCCTTCACCCCCCAAACCAGCACCAGGCACAGAGAATCAGTAGAATCCACCCAGGACCACGGCAGCCATCACATACGCCCTCTGCTGGGGAGCAGGAAAGTGTGTGAGGCTGGTGTGCCGGGCGCCACCTCCACACCTTGGTCACTGGTGACTTTCATCTCTCCAGCCCCATTCCCTCTTCCAGTCTTGGCCCAAGACCTGCTCTCTCTCGGATGCCTCCCATGTCCCATTTGTCTCTGCTTGCTGTGGAAAACGGGTGCCCCAGGTGATCTCCCATGTGTCTGACTTCCTACCTCATCTGCCACCTCTTCTGCCTGCCTACCAAGACTGAAAACAATAAAGACAGCCATAATAATAGCAACAACTATTAAGGAGTGACCAGCAATAATACAGTTAGCTACCATTGTTAACATCAGCAATTCTGACAATTACTAGTCCTGTTTTACAGAGGAGAGGACTGAGCCTCAGGAAGGATAAGGAACTGCCCAAGCCATACTGTTGAGAAGTTGAGGTTGAGATATAGGCCAATTCAATTCTGAGTGCTGCCATTGGAAGCTGGTGCAGTAATGTGTACAAGGTACTTAGCCCAGAGCCTGCAGACCGGAAAGTGTTTGACCACTGGAAAGTGACCAGTCAGGAAGCATTTATTGAGTGTGTACTATATGCCAGGTACTGTGCTGTGTGGATTCAGATGTGAACAAAGCAAAGTCCCTGCTGTCCCTAGTGCTCTAAACTGCTCCTCCTAAGCCTTCCCTCTGTGGTTCTCTGGGCCTGGAGCTTCTTCCTCAGACTCCTGTGGGGCTCATCTCCTCGCCTCCTTCAACACTCTGCTCAGCTGTCACTGATCAACAAAGTCTCCCCTGTTGCTCTCACTAAAATCCCAACTTGCTGTCTTCATCCCGGGTCCCTGTAGCACACCTTGACTGACGCTCCACGTGCTGTGCTCACGCTCATGTAACGACTCTTCCCTCACAGGATGTGGGCTCTTGATGGGGAGCAGATTGTGCCTGTACTTTCCTGCTGCAGCTCCAGGGCACAGAACAGAGCCTGGCACAGTCAGGGCTCAAGAAATATGTGCTGAGGGATGCTAGAACATGGCAGGTGGGGGAAACTGTTACCAAGTAAAAGGAAGTTGGTCAAAGTAGGTGAGGACCAGAGTTCCTCTTCCAGAGGTGGCATTTGATCAGACCTACGAAAAATGCATGTATGTGCAGAAGAGGTCATGTTAAGATCTGGGAGAAGGCAGAGGAAAAGCACGTACAAAGGCCATGAGGCAGGAATTTGTAAGCCATGGCTGAGGGACAGCAAGGAGGCCAGTGTGGCAGAAGAGGGAGATGGGGAGAGGAGTTGGGGAACAGTTTGGGTAGCCTAGCAGACCATGCTGAGAGCTCTGGCATTTACTGAACAGAGGGAAACCAGGGATGGGTCCACCGATGTGAGCTATTACTATTATATTTCAAGGCCCCAACATCTGGCCCTAAGATGAGGCCTTACACATACTTTTTGATCTGTGGGTCGATGCTGCAGGCTCTTCTGTCCTCATTTCAAACAGAGGGGCACAGAGGCTGCACTTTCTGCCTTACTGTGTTCTCCACTGAGTCGGTGATTTTTTGTGTCTTGCTTCTTTCACTTCATGTTTTCAATATCCATCCAAATTGGAGCATGTATCAAGAGTTCATTTTTATGGCTGAATAATACTCCATTGCATGGATTTGCCACATTTTGCTTATCCATCTATCCTTTGATGTACATGTGCATTGTTTCCACCCTTTGGCCATTGGAAATTATGTTAGTCTGAACAGTCATGGATAAGTTCTTGTTTGGATATTTATTTTCCATTTTTTAGATATGTATCTAAAAGTGGTATTGCCAGATAGTGCTGGCTCTATCTTAACTTTTTGAGGACCTGGAAAACAGTTTTCCAAAGGGGCTGCTGGCAGCAATGGATGAAAGTTTTGATTACTCCCCATTCTTCACCAGCACTTGTTATTGTCTGTCTTTTTAATTATAGCAGGAGGCCCTGGAAGCAAAGGTAAGTTCCAAGCACCATGACGGGTTCATAGGGAACAAAAACAGCCTCTGTCCTTGGGGTCTGAAAGGGTAGGGTGAGGTAAGGGGCAGAGTCCAGCTACGAGTGTGGATACAAACTTGCACGTGGGATGGTGGAGGGAAACCCAGCTGGAGACTTAGAGGTGGCTTCGGGCTCCAACAGGGAAAGACGATGATGATTCCTGGTGAAACCAATGGGAATCAAGCTAACAAGGGCTTGCTCTGTCTGTGCTAAACACTCTTCCACTGGCATCATACTCCAGCATATTGCATGAAGGCCTGTCCAAGAAACAGAGGCGCTGGGATGAAAAACAAGACGATTCAGCCCGAAAGTCCGTGCTCCCAGGCTTTACGCTGTGCTGCCCTCTGGGCGAGGGCATGTGCCAACACTGACAGAAGGGATGGCTCCACCCCAGGGCGGTATGCTGCCCCTATAGCTTGTGCTGTGAGAAGGGGAGGGATGGGGTGGTATTGTCACTGTCTTGGAGGTCTCTAGCATTTTGTGACTCTGGGATTGTTCTCTCTGAGTGTCAGTTGCCTCAGCTGTAAAGGAGGATGAGTCCTTATCTCACTGGGTGTCTTGAGGAGGAAAGTGTGAAGGTTAGTGCGCAATAAGAAGCACTTGGCAATGTCAGCTGGATTTCCGTCCTCGTTTCACTTATGTGGACACAGAGAGGGTTGTGACTTCCCCGGGTCATACCAAGAGCTGGTGATTCTAGGTGGGCCCTCAGCACTGTTGGGGGTGGGAGTAGACTTTGCAGGGGGAATGGAGGAGTCAGTTGGCGGCCAGGACCCCTCCAAGCGCATGGCGTTAGGATACTCCAGGCTCCACTGCACCCCAGTGACAGACTGGCCAGTAATTCTTGGTCTCCTGTGGCCACATCGCTCCTGCAAAGAACCTAAATTCTTTCCTGCTTATTATCTCATGGGTTCAAGTCCTGCAGCGGACCTGAAGAGGCCCCACTGTGCACTGGGCAGCCTCGAGCTCTTCTCCGAGCCGCCTCTCCCTTCCTGGGTGTAGAAGAGACATAAGGTCTTACTCACTCACAGGGCCACTAAGGTAACAAAACAGAACAGGGTGGGGAATTATCACATCATGGAAGATTGCAGTGAGCATCACCGTATGAAATACCCTAATGATACTATGTACAATGAGATTCGTGTATAAAACACAACAGGACGTCATACACGTTTTGCTGTCTCAACCACTGTTCTCCACTGTGGATGCACCTTAGAATCCCTTAAGGAGCTTTCTTTTTAAACTTTTCATGATGGAAAATTTTAAACCTGCTTCCAAATAATGAGACCACAAACATCCAAGAACCCATCCCCAGCCCTACCAATCTTGCATCATTTATTTACATGTCTCCTGGGTTTTTTCCTGGATTATTTTGAAGCAAACACCAGACATGGTGTTACTATTCTCACGAAAGGGTCAGTGTTTTTCTCTTACTGATGATTCTCCAATATCAAACTTGTCAAGATTAGTAATTCCTCAGTGTCATCCAAATTCAGTTTATACTCAGATTCCCCTTATGGCTACAGTTCTGTTACTGGACAGTGGGTTGGTGTGAATTCACCTACAATCCCCAGCTACATATGTGGCTTATGCTTCCCTCCAGTTTTCTCTTCCTCTCTGTCCCACTTTGTCCCTTACTCTCTTCTTGTCTCTCACCATTGCTTTGTGGGAGAAAGTGGGCTGTCTGTCCTGGAGAGTGTTTCACGAATCCCCCCCGACCCCTGCACGCCCTGCACACGGGTGAGACGGAAGGCTTGGTCAGATTCAGCAATGGTGCCCTTGGGAGCCCCGCCTGGGAGGCAGCGTGGTTCCTACTGCATTGCCGGTGAGAGGTGCAGTGCCCGGTTGTCCCAGTCAGTGTTACCTCCACCATCAAGTTTCCAGGGGGTTTTCTCAAAGTACACATACTCACCATTACCCCTGGCCTGAGCCAGAACGTCTGTGGGTGGGGCTCATGCATTGCGGTTTTGTAAACACTTCCCAGGCAGTTGTAAGGCACAGCCAGGAATGAGAATGACCAGAGGTACAGATTCAGGTGTGACCTGATTTGAATTCATTCTGCCACTTGCTAGTGGCATGATCAGGAAAGGCACGCCCATTCCTGGCCTCAGTTTTCCTGTCTTTTATCAGAGTGGTCGCATGTACCACCTAGAGCACTCAGAGATTCCTTGCACTTGTTGATGGCCAGTGTGAATCAGCAGTCAGCCAACACTGTCACCTTTATCCTGGTGGGCTCACTGTTAGGCAGATCAGCATCGTGGCCCAAAGAGGTGGAATGAATTGCCAGAAGCCACACAATCAGAGAAGGAGTTGAACGCAGGTCCTCCTGCCTGGTACTACTGGGGTCCAGAGGTAGAGCTGGCCTGAAAGCCACCTTGGGCCAAGAAGATGGTCTTTGATTTCTCTTGTCTCACTCTGGCTTGGATGTGAAGCTATCCCAGCTGCTTGGTTCACTCCCTAGGCAGGGCTTGGGGCTCTAACCTCAGCACCTCTAAGCCATCTGAGGTGTGCTGGTTTTAGCCACAGAGGTGTTTTCCTAGGGAAATTTTATGCAAAGGGCTAGAACACAGAATAGAAATTGGTAAAAAATCCATGACAGAGCAAACGCATGGGTCTACAGAGGCCAGGGGAGTGAGCTTTTAAATTCCTGGTCCAGAGGGCCCAGCTACCACCATCACAGCCCCAGGCACCAGGCCAAGAGGACCCAGCCAAGGCATGTGGCTGGAGGTGGTGGCAGAATGTGTCCAATCTTTTCAAGACTTTGTACATCAGACCTTCTGCCTTTGGCCATATAAATGAACACTATGAAAATACAGAGAACCAAGGAGCTGTGGCTCCTTGAGGGTGGGAAAGCCCAGGGCTACCAACAAGGAGTCCTGTGTCTCTCTCAGAACAACAGAGACTCATGGTCCAGCCCAGGTACCATTTCAAGGGGCTGTTTGGAGCATTCTGGGATGGGAAGTAAATAGATCTATCTTTGCTTTTAAAAATTACAAGAATGATGGTAGCTACTATTTCTCAAGAACTTAATGTATCTGTAGCCATCTTCACAGCAACCCTAATTTTACAGATGAGAAAACTGAGGTTCAGCGAAGTTAAGTCAGTGCCCAGGGTCACACAGCAAATCAGGGGTGGAGTTAGGATTCAAACCTTGTAATGCTGGTGTCCTGTGAACCACGTTCTGGACACAGTCGTGCAAACGCAGGCAAGCTTGACTCTCTCTGGGCCAGTCTCCAGCACTGAGGAGGGAGTGGGGCGGAAGTCCAGTCTCACTCACCTGACCCTGGCTCAATCCTGTCCAGGGTCTTCCTCACAGTCTTCTCGCAGTTAGTTACATCACCACCACCACCCTCATCATCTTTACCATCACCATCACAGCATTTCCTGGGTCCCAGGAGGGAGGGCTGCCTTACAACACTCCTCCCGAGCCATTCTGCATGTGCAGAGGTGGATGGTCTGACCCCAGTTCCTGCTTGGGGTTCCCTGAACTGCTACCCCTACCACTGTCCCCCAGCACCCTGCGCTGGCCCTTAGCGTCAGCCTTGCGCTGCAGGGAGGCGGCTCGCTCTGCTTTCACCAACTCACCGTCCGCTGTCCTGGTCCCTCCCTCTGCCCATCCATGTTTGCGGCCCTTCTCCTTTGGCGCTAAGTGGGGTTCCCGCGGCCTACAGCCGGCCGCCTTCAGGGAATCGCTCCCAGTGCCTGGCACCTGCTCCAGGGCTTAGTCAGTCCTCACAGCTGTGGCTGCGGGATGTGGGGTCCTTGGCTGCAGTGGCCACGGGGGCTCAGGACGCGGGGCTCAGGGTGTGAGCCTGGACGACCTGCGTGCGCTTCCTTGGCAGGGCACAGGAGAGCCGAGTCCGCACAGGAGGGCCCCTCAACCCTGCTTCCCCTCCCCACGCTCTCCAGTCCTCACCCTGTTCCCGGCCCTTGGCCTCTTCCAGGCCTTTCACTGTGGAGCAGTACCCCACGAGGCCCAGTGTTACCCCTTGTTCACTGTTTTATCTCCACAGTGGCTGGCACACAGTTCTGTAAATGCTGCGGGGATATTTGGCAAATGGGTGAATGAATAAATAAATACAGAATCCAGATACTGACTGAAATTAGATGTTTCATTCATTGAATTCTTGAATTCTGTGTGTTTAATCGATTTAACAATCAGTCAACAATTGTGACCTCTGTCCCACATGATAAGCCAAAAGCCATCTGGCTGGGTGTGCAAGAGTCCACAGTGTGACCATAGATGAACTTGCCCGCCATGCATAGTTAGTACCGCAGACTGGGCTGCCCTGGACAGGCAGACAGACAGACACATGCGTGCACACACTCATACTCACCCTGTCTCCACTAACATCAGACTTTTCGTGTCCTAAATAGACTGTGCTTCTCATGCTACCAAATTTCTATCCATGCCGTTCCCTTTGCCCTGTCCCCCTGCCGCCTGCCACCAGGTTCACACATATTCTGAGATATCAGATGTGAGCGCCTCTGTCAGCATCCCATTACCTGTGCGCTAGCCCCACATCCTCTGTGAAAGGGAATCTCTCCTACTGTGTGCTCCTAACAGGTGCCTGGGCCACACTCCCTCCAACTCTCTGAACATCCTATTTCAGTTCCTCTGGGTCTTTCTGAGGACAAAGCAATGTCTTGCTGCCACCCTGGCTGGCACATTTTAAATGAAAGGATGAGACCTGGTGAGGGTAACGGAGGAGGTCACTCTAGGTGAGCAGCTCATGAGACCTAAGAAGTCCAGAGGACAGAGGGCAGACCTGGAGGAGATAGAGGCACTGAACTCTAAGGATGGTATTCTGCCCCCCTCCCCGCCAAGTCTCTGTCCTGCTGGGGTCTCTAGAGCAAACCCTTGTCTTTCCGATCTCTACTCCCCCAAGTCCCAGTGCCTCACCCATAGGCCCCTCCTTTCTGCTGTCTCTCTAGTTCTCCAGTTGTCAGCCTCCAGCTCACACATTTTTACCCCCTGGAGTTGGGCTCTGTTTTCCCAGGAGTTCCCACCTTACGACATAGGCCAGTGGTGGTGAATAGATGGCACCCATGCCACAGTGGGCTGTTTGCATCATTGGAAGCTCTATAAGGTTCACCATCACTGACACAGGCTATTGACTCTCTGAGCCACAGCTGTGTGCCAAGTCCTATTCTCACCACTTAATTCCTTAGAACCACGCAACATCTGGAATGTTAGGTGCTGCTATTACCATTCCATTGTACAGGATGAGGAAACCAAGGCACAGACCAGTTAGGCAACATGTCCAAAGTGTCGGGATCCAAATGCAAGGGGGCTGACTCCAGAATCTATATTAACTGTTGCCCATAAGTGCTTCTGAGTAAGGGCTGAGTGCTACCAACAAAATGGTTAGCAGCATGATCACAGGAAAGAATCTCTGTGGTCCAAACCTAAATCCCAGCTCTACCACAGGCTGGCTGCCTGAGCTGGGCAGGTTGTGACCAGGTGATAGGCTGCTTCTTCATCTCTAAAACAGGATTAATTCCCCTATCTCTGGGACCACTATCAGGCTGAAATGGGGTGATGCATGTGACATACAAACCAGGGTCTGGCATTTAGCTCATGTGCAATAAATAGCAGCTGGCATTGCTATTGTTAGCTACTAGGCATACATCTGTTCATATATTTACTCTCAACAGGTGCACACAAGCATCTATTGAATAAACAGATGAATGGCTAATAGTTTTTAGTAACAGCTACTAAATTGAGCACCTACAATGTGCTAGGCACTGTGCTAGGCCCTGGAATACTCTGTCCATTAGAACTCCCCTGGCTTCTTTTCCTGTAACCTTTCAGTCCTGGAGAGTCTGGAACTGTTGCTGATAGAACCAGCAGCCCTGCACTCAAATGCTTTTTTGTGTCCTCGTTGCCCAGAGTGTTCCTTTGTAGTGATGGCCTCTCCAGGCCTCCTATTTGCTTTTCTCACAGTGTTAGGTAAAGCTGAATTAAGTGAGACTATAGATGCATCAACTTATAACAGAGAGTCCTAAAGTAACAACGGTCTAAATGCCTTCTCATATGAGAGGCCAGTTTGCCATAGCATCTGTGCTCTGCAAAGGTGTGGGGAGCCCAGTCCATCCCTGGGGAGTGGCCCTTTTTGGTGTGGATGGCTCCCTATTATGTCTGCTTTCCAGCCAGAGGAAAAGCAGAAAGGGGTTGGCCAGAATGTTACATGGCTATTTCTAGCTGCAAGGGGGGCTGGGAACTGTAGTCTTTGCTTTAGGTTAAAAATCGGAGTTTTGGGCTGGGGATTTAGCTCAGTGGTTAGAGTGCTTGCCTCGCAAGCACAAGGCCCTGAGTTCGATCCCCAGCCCCAAGGGCGGAAAAATGGTTTTTACTACAGTGAGAGAAAAAGAAGGATGTGGGGGATAACTCTTCCACAGAAGAGACCGCCTTGCTCATAGAACTGTCATTGGGTCTGTTCAAGGCCTCTGTGGCCGCCAACTTATACCAGAGAGACCTGCCAAGGCCATTGTAAAATTAGGGATAGGCAATCCCTGAGGAGCATTCAGTACCCTCAAGCATGTGTGTCTGTATAATTTCTCAAGATGCTACATGGTGGGCTTGGTGGTGCCTGCCTGTAATCCCAGCACTTGGGAGGCTGAGGCAGGAGTATTGCCATAAGTTTGAGGCCAGCCTTGGGCTACATCATGAGTTCAAGGGCAGCCTGAACTATACAGTGAGACCCTGTCTCAAAAAACAAAAACAAAAAAAAGGTGTTACTTGAGGCCAATGTACCAGGCCTGGAAAATAATGGCTCATTTTAATTTTGTATATGATGTGAAATAAGTGAGGATGAATAATCTTGAAACAAATGGAAAGATAAAAATTTCCAGCAAAGAAATAAAAGATACAAGAAGAACCAAATAGAAGTTTTGGAATTGAAAAATACAGTAAATAAAATTGAAAAACTTAATGAGATGGGCTCAACAGCAGAATAGAGGTATAACAGGGGTTGAATTATATACCTCCCAAAAGCTATGATAAAGTCTTAACTCTCAGTACCTGTAGATGTGACCTACTTTACTGTAGGGTCTTTGCAAATGTAATCAGATTAAGATGAAGTCATCCTAGGTTAAAGTGGGCTCTAATTCTAGCATGACTGGTGTCCTTATAAGAATCAGAGGGAAATGCAGACCCAGAACATAGATGCCAAGTGACGACAGACCTAGAGATGGGAGTGAAGTATCTACAAACCAAGAAATGTTGGGAATGATCAGCAACCCCCAGTAACTAGCAAGAGGCAAGAAAGGTTTATGGGATTTTTGTTTGTAGCACCTGAGGAAAGTAATACAAAGTCATAAAGGAGTCAATGAATGTGAAGATAGGTCAATAGAAATGATCCTATCTGCACAACAAAATGAAAAAAATTTTAAGAAATAAATAGACTCAGAGGCCTAAAGGACTTCTAACATTTAAATCTTTGGAGTCCCCAAAAGAGACAGAATGCATATGTTAAAATTTTTTGTGGCATAAATAATGTTTTAATACTCCCCAAGTTTAGGAGACGACATAAACCTATAGCTTCAAGAATCTCAGTGAGACCCTAAACAGGATAAACTCAAGCAAATCCACACCCAGACATGTCAAAATCAAACTGCTGAGAAGTAATGGAAATGTGTAAAATAAATTTAATGGAAAACTAATAATCTTTCAACAAATGGTGTTGGAAAAATTAGACATTTACACACCAAAAATAAATAACCTAAAATTCATACCTGAAAATGAAAAGTAACCCAAAGTAGCTCATAGTTCTAAATGTAAACATAAAAGTACAAAATTGTTAGAAGAAAACATAGGAGCAGATCGTGTAAGATACAAAGATAAAGTATAATCCATAGGAGAAAAAATTCATAATTACTCTTCATCAAAAACAAAATTTTTTGCTTTATAAAAGGCACTGGTAAGAAAATGGAAATACAAACTATGAACAGGAAGAAAATATTTTGCGAATCCTATATTTGGCATAGATATTCAGGATTCATATTCTTTTTTGAGGGGGATGCTGGGGATCAAACTCAGGGCCTTCTGCTTGCAAGGCAAGCATTCTAACCACTCAGCTAAATCCTCAGCCCTGAGGATTCATATTCTTGTACCTAGATTATATAAAGAGCTCTGAACAGCAAGAAAAAGACAAATAAGCCACTAAATAAAAAAAATCAGAGGTTTAAAAGGATACCAAAGAGGATTTGTAGATGGCAGTGACACACAGAATGATATTCAAAATCATTAGACATTAAGGAAATACAAATTAAAATCACAATAAAAGATACTGAGTTCAAGGCCAGCCTGAACTACATAGTGAGACATTGTCCCAAAAAACAAACAAACAAAAAACCAAAAAGAAAAAGAAAGAAATCATGATAAGAGATAACAACACACCTATTAGAATGACTAAAATAAAAAACACTGACAAATACCAAATGTTGGCAAAGATATATAGCAACTGCAGCTCTCATATTGCTGATGAGAGTATGCAATGGTACAGCCACTCTGGGGAATGATTTGGTAGTTTTAAGTAAAGTAAAATATACTTACCATGTGATCTAGCCATTCTAGACCTTAGCCATTTCTGGGATCTTTACCTAGAGAAAAAAAAAAAAAACAACTTATATTCACGCAAAAACTTTTACATGAACGTTTATACTAGTTTTATTTCTAACTGTCCCAAACTAGCAACACCGCAAAAGTCCTTTGATGGTTGAGCAGATAAGCAGACTGTTGTGCATTCACACTATGGGATACTACTTGGTGATATTTGCTTTTGTGTTTTTGAGACAGGATTGCACTGTATAGCTCAAACTGGCCTTGAACTTGCTATGTAGCACAGGCTGGCCTTGAACTCATGGTGATCCTTCTGCCTCAGCCTCCTGAGTGCTGAGATCACAGGCATTGTCACTATACTCAGATGCAGTGGGAATGATATGTCAGTCAGTGCTCACCAGTGATCTGAGGTGGTCCAGCCAATCATGGAAGCACTTAGAAATCCAACAAGGAGATCTAAGCCTTTGCCCTGGTCTCTCAAGCATGTACCTCAGTAATGGCTGATTTTGAGTTCTTCGCAGCCTTCATTGGATTTTCTATAAAAGAGGCTGTGAAAGGTATATCAGAGTGAGTTTGGTAAGCCAGCTCCATTGCAGGAATGGTTCTGCCCAGACAGCCAGTTGCAGGGGTCTGGGATGTTTTCCATAACAGGTTTATTCCCTTACCAGAGCCAGCCTCAGTCCCACCAAATCCCAGTGAACAGCAGTTAGCCACACTGACCAATTATAGGGCTTTCTTTGAAAATTAATTTACCATTCTGAATTCAAGATCCACCTTCAGAAGCTTGCATACTGACAGAGAAATGTAAAATTTTCATTTCAAAATTTTTGGATGAAATACCTTAGCATTCCTTATTATGTGATAAAACATGTAATGCAGGGTTCTCAAACACCACGCTCAGCAGCTGGTGAAACACATCTTGTGCTGTAATATTTAATAATTTGGTGGGAGCACATCAGTGTTATGTGGTTAGTTTATGTTTCCCAGTGACTCATAAAATAAGCTTTCCTGCTTCATATACAGCAGCGGCTGTCATCTCTTCTCCCTACCCCTGCACACACCACACTCCTACCTGGACCACTCGTTGACAACTGTAGTGATTCACTGGGGGTTTGAGGATGACAATCCCGGAGGCAGTACCCGAGGTGCAGGGGATTGTGATTCATTCTCTGGAAAATATGCTCTCTTCTCTCCCCACTGAGAATCATTAATGCAGAGTACAGAAATAAGGTTGAACTAATAGACCATTTCCTTAGTAACTCAGCTTGGAAACTTTAGATTTTTTTCCCAGTAGGCCTTGTCATGAAAATGTGATTTACTTAAGATATTCATGAGAAGTATTAAGTTTAATATTTCCTTTCAGAAGAAGGGAAAAGTTAAGTGTAGAATATATCATATGGGGAAAGAAGCTACTCAAGCAAGTGAACTCTCCTGTAGGCTATTTGTTGCTTAATTTATCCCTTGTTTCAAGAGATCTACCTTTTGGAGAAATACTGGACAAGTCTCATGTTTTGTGTGACAGCTCTCTGAATATTTGAGGTTGTTTATCTTCAAGATTGAAACATTCTTATTTCATTTATTCTACATTTGTTCAAGAAATATTTGAGTTCTTTAAGAAAGGCACCTGACTCTTTATTAAATGTACCTGCTTCATAATGTTGGTCTGAGGACTAAGGAGATAATGCATGGAAAGGATTTCGGTTTTAATGAGGTACACAAAAGAACTCAATAAATGGGAGCCATTACTAACATACACGACCACACAGGAGTCCATCCCTCATTTACCTGGTTAGCTGGTTGGGAAACTGCCACAGCGCACCCTGCTGGAAAATCTGTGGGAAAAAGTTCCAGCATCCATTGTGGGAGGGAGTACACTGGTCAATCCTCTGACCCCACTGTCCCACTTCTAGGAATTTATTTTGTTTATATATTTGCAGGTACAAGCTGTCCTGATGCAGTACTGTTTGTAATAGGAAAACACCATGGACACCTTTGTGTCCTTCACAACAACTGATCTCCCACATCGACTGTTAAATGGAGAAGATGCAGGCAAGGACGTGCAGGCTGCAATTTGTGAACAAGAATCATTACAGATTCTTTGACTCTAAGATGTCAGGGATGACAAAGACATCATTAATTTATGTGTCCCTAAGAAAGCCTGACCGCTGCTGATTAAACTGGCACAATGCTCAGAACTTTGTATTTGAGAATTCACTTATATTTAGACATGAATTTCTATCATGTATCAATTTTGGACATAGATAAACAGGAGAAGTATAGGTGAAATAAATGTGTTACAGTTATCGGTGATGCCAGGCACACCTTACTCTGATTTGAGGTGTTAAAATATGGAAAAGTGATGTATGTCTTGGACTGACAAAGTATTAATTTGGACCCAGAGACCCTGGAGTGAAACCCAAAAAACTCACTGTGGAGAGGGAAGGGAATTTCTCAAACAGGGATGTTAGAAGGAGGTATTTAAACAATTAAAAAATTTTAAATACATTACCTGTTAATTTTTTTTTAACCTGTTAATTTTTTAAAAAGCCATTCCACTGTCAAAGTGGGGACTTTGAACTTAATTTAGAGGTACAGCTTCTTCCACCGTCAGGGACAGCTCATAGCAGAGGCAAGGGGCAGCAGAGGGCCTGCCGGCTTCCTGCGGTCAGGGCAAATGCTGTGAGGCCCTTTCGAGGGGGCATTTATGGGCTCTTCAGTCTTGGTCCACTGTCAGGAGTGCTTACCTATACTTCTGTGGAGACCAAAGGAAAGTCTCTGGCTGGCCGCTTGCTTCTCCTCCCTGGGTCCATCTTCCACCCAGTTCCCTCTGTCCCTGAAGAGCAGGACCTGACACAGTCTGGCTTGGCTGCCTCAGGGGGCCCACTTCTAAATTCTTGGGAGATGCTGCAACCCTGGACCTCGCAGACTCCTAGGGTCCAGGCTCCCCTGGGGACTCAGTTCTCTCTACTCCAGCGTAAATGGAAGGTGGACTGGGAGATCACAAGGGAAGGATGACAAGTGGTGAGATTTGGAATGCCTCTGAAGTGGCACCTTGCTGACTTGCTGATAGACTGGACAGGGCGTGAGGGATCAGGCCACTGAAAGAGAGGTAAGGTCACATGCTACAGAAACCAGCTCAGACTGAGACTTGGTTCAGAAGCCACAAGTCAAGGACATGTTTTCTACTCTGTTTCTCTGGCCTGGAGGAGGGGGGAGTTCACAACCATAACACAAGCCAAAATCATTTGAAAGAAAGACCTTTTATTTGGGCCTGGGAGAGGGTTCTGAGGCAGCAATTCCTTTAAAAAAAAGAGCTGGAGATTAGGATAGAGGGAGCAGCAGGGCACTGCATTTCTGTATCAGCTGCTTCCCTTGAATGAGCTTCATGTCATCTTTTAAGGTCCAGGCCGGGAAGGGTACTGTTGGTGGGCACGAATGTGGCTGCTGACCTTCTGAAGGCACTTTGGTGATACCATCCACAGCATAAAGATGTGCCCAGCTCCCGCACCCAACACCTGCTTTCTCTCAGGAATATCTCCCGAGGAAGCAAGCAGATGTACTGCAAACTACCTACAGGGTTGTTTGGCATGGTTGTCGCACTTGTTAGAAGGGCATCATGACAGCTAACGTGCCTGTGATGAATCTGGGATATCTTTCCATCAGCACAGGTCCCAGTCATTGCAGTATATCCTTAACCAGGCCCCTTTAATACAAGGTGGTTCCCTCAATCACCAACTAATGTTGAGGATGTTCAAAAATCCTCGAGTTGAGAATCACTGCTCTGAATTCAGAGGCCTGGGGACTGGTGGCTGAATAGCCTATGAAAGCCCACGTAGGCCACAGGAACGAAAGAACGGGGCTGGAAACAGCTTTTCTCAGCCTGGAGCCAGATCACTGCACTTCCTTTGATCATAGGCCAGGGACTGGGACTGTCTGAACTGCAACTATAGGGCAAGCTACACCAGCTGTCACACTCCCTTCCCAGGGTGGGGTGATGCTGCAAGCCACTCGAGATGATGGAGGTGTACCTGGGTGTTTCAGGATCTCTTCTGCTGTGTGCTCATTAATGTAAGCTGAAATGCGGAACAGGGCAGGCAGGGCCTTGGGCTGGGGCAGGAGTGTACGGCACCTGGCCACAGGTTAGAGCACGGGCTTGGAAGGTGACGGGCACCACCTACCAGTTACTGCTGTGACTGGTTACAGCACTTAGAACAGCTGATGTTACTCTCCTTCCAAGCAACCCATTAAAAAGTACAAAACTCCGCTGTCCTCATTCTGGTGTTTAGTGGTTGTGACAGTAACTTTGCTTTTCAGATCTGCATGTAATTCCCAGTTACTGCCACCTGCTAGAGAAAACACTGTGGCAGGTACTGCAGCCCTAGCAGGCTGCTGCCAGTTGGCAAGTCTGGGATGGAAGCCCCAAACTGAGTTCAAACCACCACATTTCCATGGCTGTAGGTGGATATAGCGCTGGTTCCTGGCATGTAGCAGAGAGTGAACCCGGAAAGTCAAAGTGCATGCTGGTGACCATTTGGAAAGTGGGTCGAGGCATAACATGGCTCAAAACCAAATTGAATCTAAATCTGTGGTTCCTTTAATAGGGTGCTGGGAAAGTTTCCATCCAAACCCCAAAGGTCCTCCTTCCCTGCAAGGAAGCAAACTCAGGGGTGTGGAGGATCTTTACCAGGCTACGATTACAAGCATAACTTCTGCAAGTTTAGAAGTCAGCAGGGCAGAGAAGATGTGAAACGGAACTTGCAACCCAAAGCTACATGCTGACATTACACGCACTCTCAAAAACTGCTCACCAGAAGCCTCATAAAGACCAACACAGTAAAAGGTACCCACAACACAGGACAGCACTCACCCCTTCAGTATCTTATTTGTTGTACACGAACAGTGAGTAGTTGAGTCGCACTGATTCATTTCTCTTAGGCCAAGACACCCTGATTGAGCTCATCTGGGTCGGCATGAACTGCATCCCAATGAAGACACAACCCACCTGCCTCCCTAGGTCCCCTCAGACTTCTGCATAAAGCAATGGCAGCAACCGAGAATCATCAGGGGAGAGTGGCCTTGGATGGCAGGAGGGCAAGGGACTGGGCAGGTGTAGTAGAGCCTCAGCTGGCCATGGCCCAGGGAGCAGGGATTTCCCAGGCAGGGCTGAGTGCGTGAAGTTTTCATTCTCACCTGAAGAGCTGTGTGCATCTAGCTCTGACCTCACATTTCAGGGTACTTTTGCCACCACCAATATTTACTGGGGCAAGTGACATGTTCATATGGGAGTAAGCAGCTGCAAAGATTCTTTCCACACATCTTTTCTTCCTTCCCTATAAAGGGAGAATCCTCTGGTCACTTTTGGGGCTGGCAGAAGGGACACACTAGTGGGTAAGTGTGCATCACAGTCATTTTTATGCAGAGGATGGGAGGGCTCCCCACCATGCCCGCAAGATAAATAACATTTTATGGCAATCAAGGTCTGCTCCAGTGGGAGTGTTTCCGTACACATGCTGGTGATGTTTCTTTCCTCTTTTTTTTGGTTTTTTATTTTTTTTTCTTTAAAGTTCATTGATCCTCACAAAAACCCAGGAAATGCAACTAAGGAAAAAACAAATGTCCAACCAAAATCTAGGAACCCAGAGCTATGGAGGAGATGTGGCACTGGAGCGCTGGGTGTGCACAAGGGCAGAAGGGGCGATCCCCACGGGGCATGGCTGCCACCTGCAGGAGACACAGGAGGGAGGTGGCCCGAGGCTGAGCGGTTATGTTAACCGCTGCACGATGACAGCATTGAGTAGGTTGGCTTCCTTCAGTGTTTGGCTCTCGTCAGCCAGCTCTTTGTTCGGAAAGGTAGTCATGAGGACAAAGCTGGTAGCAGCCATGGCCGGCCGGGCGTCCACGATGAAAAGTCGGATGTCGCTGATCCTGAAGGAGTGGGGAGCGGGTGAGCAGTATCCATCTCTGTGCCCACCACCCCCAACCCTGGAAGGATGAACATACCTGCCCATCCCTGCCCAGCTTCACTATCAACAGCCAAAGCCATCATTTGGAAGCATATCAGACCAGTCCCTCCCCTGTTCAAATCTCCATTTTCCTTCCTGTGGTTCCAAGGCCTAGCTAATTTTGCCCTCCTTCCCTTCATTCTCTTCTGCCTCCTTTTAGTTTCTCATTAGTCCACACTCCCTTCTCACATTTGGGTCCCTCTTTCCAGACACTCTCCTGCCTCCCTTCCATAATCCTAACCACACCTCAGGCTGGAAGCCACCTCTTCTTCAGCCTTACCCTGCTCCTGCTCTTCCCCGACCTTCCTTTCGTGGCACTGATCAAGTTTGTAAGCACACAATGCTGGGATGACCTGATTACTGCCTCCTCCCAGAGATTACAAATTCCGCAGAGGCAGACATGTCTTTTTTCTCTCACAGGAGGCATACTGTCACCAATTCCTCAGTGCCAGTAATCCCCTCTCCAGATGGTGCTCATGCCCTGAACCTGGTGACCATGAGAATGGAGTCACCTGAAGTATCTGCCCCTAGAGTGCTTCAGTAGAAGTTTCCCTGGGATCTATGCCTTCTACAGTGTGGTGCAAGATGCACACAGCCCGTGACAGAGCAGATCGGGCCCTCTTGCCCACACTCTGCATGGGCGGTGCCCCCCAGCTGAGCAGCAGTCCTGCTGAGGTTAATGAGAGAAGTGAAAGTGAGGTGAGTAACTTAGGCCAGTGAGAGGAGTCACTCCATCTCAGAGAGAAGTTTGAGCAAGGCTCCATATGCTCCCGGCTCACACCGGCAGCTTGATGCACACCTTTATAGTCAACCTGGTCAGCATTCAAGGACTGCCAAGTCATTCCCTGGCCCAGAGGTGGATCCTGGCTCACTGGGCCCATTACTGATAAAACTAAAACACCCCTGGCTCTATAGAAAGGAGCTGTCAAGTATCTTTATTAGTAACAATCCTCTAGCCCTTCTCCCATTAGTCTCTTCTTGTGGTGCCTCAGTTTGCCCATTTGAAATGGAGGCCTGATCTATCCAGCCCAGACAGTCTCAGACAATAGAGCAGATCTCAAAGACCAGATCCAGAAAAACCTTAACAGCTTGGTGACTTTCAGAGGCCTCTGGAGGGAGGCAGATGGAGGCCTGATGGGTGGGGTGTGGGCACTGTACGCTCTCCTTGACATCAACCATAGTTGTTCTAATTTGACCTCTTTCATATCTAGGCTTTAACAGGAGACTGCCTTTGAACAAAGAGTCTAGTGGTTTAGAAAACCAAGGAAGAGGAAGGGGACCATAGAAGAGATGTGAGCAATCCTTGGCCACACTAACAAAGTGGAAAAAGGACCCAAAGGCACCAGACTTGCAAACCCTCTATCCCTCCTTCTGGAAGGATGGAGGGCCTGCAGGTGTGCAGATGTCTGGGACACTGCTAGAAAACCTGGACCAGATGATGCAAGGTACCTGTGGCTGTGGTTAAACTTCTGTACCAGTCTTCCACCATCGGCAAGTCGAATTTGGATGTTGGTAGTAGGCTCTGACTCGTTGATTAAGACAGAAGAGCTAGCTTTGGCTTCGTTCTCTGCCTGCTGGGCTGGAGAGCTGGTACTCAATACCTGTGGGGCCGTGCTGAGGAGAGAGACCATTAGGGTTGTGTAGCAGGGAATTCTTTCCCACATTTTTATTGAGCATCTTCTGTGTGCCTGGCCCATGTCTGGTGTTGCTGATGCAGTGATCAGGACAGACTGAAACCCTGTCCTTGTGGGACTCACAGGTCTCTAAGCGTTCACTTCAGACCCCAAGTCTGGCTGCTGGCTCCCTCACTCCAGAGGAGCTTTGAGTCAGGGACTCAATCTTCTTCCTCATATGCTTACCTGAGCCACAACTGTAAGCAGGAAGCCTGAGGCTGGAAAGACAGGGAACAAGACTGCAGGACCCAACTGTGAGGCTAGGCATCAACCTCTATGAAGTGCTAAGGAGAGCACCCTAAATCTGCAACTGAGAAGCCGGGCCCAAGTGGGCAGGCGACTGGTTGTGGTGGACTCTTCAGACCTATGTCACTCATGGGTATATCTCATGCTCATGTGCCAACTATGGGGGTGTGTGTGGAGAGTGCGTGGGTGGGTGGCGGTGGTGGCAAGATTTCCTGAAGGCTAAATAAGGGCCAAGTAGTGTAGGAATACAATACAATGAAGAGGACTGCAGCCTGCTGGTGGTTAGAGCTCAGTCTTAGAATCATATGGGCCCAGACTGTGTGGCCTTGAACAAATCATTCAGGTTCCCTTAGTTTTAACAAGGGTAGTAACAAGGATTTAATGGGGTTAAGGCTGCACACCCAGCCTTGCTCAGCTATTGCGAGGATTAAAGGAGAATATTTCATAAAGTACTCAAGGTGGTGGACAAACACAAAATTCACATAAACTCTCAATTCACAAGAGTTTGGAGCCTTCTCTCTTTTAAACCACTTACTTGCCTCATTCTTATCTTTCCTCTTAGCAGATGACCTGGCCTAGACCTTTACAGAGGAGAGGGGCCATTAGATAAGAGTTCACTGACTTTTTTCCCAAGCCCCTAATTTTATCAGTTTCTCTACCTCACAGGCAGCCCTTTTTCATGGCCTAAAAAGGGTACTTGTAGCAAATCCAACTGAAAACATCCTCCAAAGTGTGTTTCATAGGACCCTCTTTCCTTGAGACATCTACAGGGAGGTTTAAGAAATGCCACTTACTATTTTAGCAGCACCATAGGGCACTAGCTTATTAAAGGTCTCAAGAGATTGTACAGTGAAGGCAAACTTAGTGAAAGGCACTGCCCTTTACACCTGTTAATGTCCCACAGAAAGAGTATTTCATGGACCCCAGTTTGTGAAATGTTGTCTAGAATCCTAAAAAACAAAGTAAACATCCTTTTCTGTAAAAGTGAATAGTATGACTTTAGAGAATTAGGCAATGGAACTTAGAGAATGCTGGGCACATTTGTGTGTTATGAGAGGAGCTGCTACAGACATTGGCCTCACAGCATGTAGGACTTAAATGTGAGCTGGCACACACAGATAAATTATGCCATCACAGCCTCTAGAGTTGCTTGGAAAAGTTACAGGTTATATGTGTAAATGTCTCACAGCCACTAACACTGTTTCGTTCACTAGTTTTATGGGTATTAGGTCAACTCTTCAATTAGACTATAGGCAGCCACTCCCACAACTGCTCACATTTCCAAATACGTAAGAGGTAATCATTGAAGCTACTGCCTACCACACTTTCAGTGAGACCTAAAGCGAGGAAGAAGCTGTTATTATCAAGTAGCTGATATCTGTTCAGGTAGGGTGAGAGATGGGGATAACAGATGTGACATCTATACCTACTTTGTTCAGGTGTTGTCTAGGGGGCTTTATAGCTACAGACTCCCTGAATCATTGCGACCACCCTTTCGGATAGGGATTATCTCCATTTTACAGATGAGAAAAGAGAAGCACATGCTATATACCCATTCTAAAAAGCAACAAACAGCTTTTTCTTCTTTATGTATTATTCTGTGTTTTCCCACCAGCCAGGATTTTGTTGAGCTTTACTTTCTACGGCTTACTTTATGGAACTAACACTTTTTCAGTCTCCTCTTCTGCTCCTGGGAGAATTTAATGTACTCCTCAGTGAGGAACTTGTGACCCTTAGCACGTTACTGAAGGTCTTGATGTTTGCATTTCCTACTCTGTAAGTGGAGATCCCGCCTTCACTGCTTCCTACATTTTAGGATAGGCACCCCAGTGTGTGGCACCCATTATTACCAATAACAGTAAGTGTGCAGAAACTTTTCAGCAGCACTACATGCCATTTGGTCCCAGCTGTATCATTAACTAGCACTGTGGCCTTGAGCACATTAATTTTCTAGGGCTTCAGTGTTTTTGTGTAAAACAAAGAGCTCTTTGCAAGGGGGTGCTCACCTGTAATCTCAGCACCCAGGAGGCTAAGGAGACAGGATCGTGAGTTCGAGGGCTACACAGCGAACTGAGTTCAGAACCTTCCCTTACAACTGGAGTGGAGGTAAACAATAGATACAGTACCACCTTTTAGAAGGGCAGTTTGACAACACCTTACAAATTTGATGATCTTTTGAGCCAGCAATTTTACCTCTAGCCCAACATTACAGGGCATACACAGATTTAATTACAGGGATATTTACTGCAATGTTCATTACACTGGCAGCTTGCTTATATATTTTGGCAAAGACTGATGAATTATAGCATGTTCGTAAGAAACAAATCACATAAGCATAGAAATAAAAGTGTAGAAATACATGTACTGATATGAAATGATAGTCGTACTTCACTGATTAGGCAAAAAGCAGGGAATAAAATAGCATGTATGTTAGTCAGGTTCCTATCATTATAACAAAATACCTGGGCTACTTCTAAAAAGATTATTTGGGCCCATAGTTTTGGAGGTTCCAGAGCAAAATAGGGTAGGCCTATTGCTTCTGGGCCCTTGATAGGCATGTCAGATGGTAATACTGGGAAGTGCCTGGCAGAGCAGACTGCTTCACCTGACTGCCAGGAAGCAAAAAAGAAAAGAGGAGGAGCGGTACACAATCCCCTTTGAAGGTACATCCCCAATGACCAAAGGACCTCCTGCTGGGCTCTGGCTCCAAACACTCCAACACTTCCCACAGATGCCAACTGGGGGGGCCGAGACTAACAATGGGCCTCTGAAAGGACATGCATCCAAACCACACAGGAGCATGTTTACAAATGTACACACAAGACTAGAAGGATATATTCTCCAGATACTGAATATTTCTAGGTATCATATTTAGAAAGAGTTTATTCTTTATCTGAATTTCCTATTGTTTTACATTTATAAAACAAAACAAAACAAAAAAACAGATGCTCTATAAAGCTCACACTCATTCTGAGCATGGCTGTTCTAGGCCAGCCCACAACCCCCATTTGGCAGATGAAATGAGGACAACAGGCTGACATAGCTATTTCAGTCCTGCTAAGTCACAATCCAGTGGTCTGTAATGCCCTGAGCTCTGACCCTTGCTCTGAGGAGGCATGAATGGCTAACAGGGAGGTAGGAGATTCCTGGAGAGAATCAGCCACCAGAAGAAAGGAATGAGCTGCTGGCCAAGCAAGCACTGGTGCCTGCAGAGAGTAGTGAGGAAAGCAAGGGCAGTGGCTAGCTCAAAGGCTGTCAGCTAGAGAGCAGGAGTGTGGGAAGGAATGCCAGTCAGAAAGCTCAGGCTCTAGTCTCAGATCTACCATGTACCAGCCATGTGCCCAAGGGGCAGTCCTCAAAGTGCAAACAGGCTCAGCTTCTCCTCTAAAATCAGGACTTTCCTGGGAAGGGGACTTCATGCTGATTACCTGTCATACACATGGTTCCCTCTGAAGAACACTGATCATGTGACCTCCCCCATAGCCATGGTCAGAGATGGGGGGCGGGGGCCAAGAGAAGGCAGCCTGCCTATGGATGGTCAAGAGCCTTGTGGAAGAACTCTGCTCATCATAGATTATCAGCGACTATTCACCAATCAGATCCAGTTGGACTTTGAATATAAGACAAGAATGACGTGGCAGGGGGTAGAGAAGTGAGAGGACAGGACAATGGCAGAGGACATAGGCAGAAAAAGCCAAAGGGAGGGAGTGTTAGGCTGGGCCAAAGAGTAAAGATAAGGGCTGCTAAGCTGCCTCAATGGTGGAACACATGGCTGCACGGGACAACCGTGTCTTTTACTCCCCAGGATCCTGAGCAATGCTACTAGGTGGCTTGGCTGGGTGGGAAAGTCTGAGATTTCTTATCTTTCTGAATCCCAATTTAGACCTTAAGCCATCAAAGAGATGACACTTTCCCTGAATGTCTTTGACTGATGAGTCAAAGCACCAATATGTTACTGTTTGCCAAGGGTAGTACTCTATGTGTGTCAGTTCCTCTACTCCTTGCAACAACAATCCTAGGAGGTAAGGACTCTCATTAGTCCTAGTTCATAGCTGAGGAAACTAAGACTATCAGGTTCAAGGTCACACAACTACAAAAATGAAGAAGGAGGGCATTTTAATTCCAAGCTCCCATTTTCCATATTCTTCCCATAAAAATAAAATTTGAACTACTTTGTAAAGGAGCATCCCTAGTGAGGACATAGGTCTGATGGGCCTGGCTAGGGGGAACAAGAGTCTTGGACCCACTGGTCCTGCTCCTTACCTGCCGAGTTTCTGGCCTTCGCCAGTGAAGGCTTTGAAAGTTCCCTTGGGCTTCACAAAGTCCTCATCTCGATGGTCCTCCATATCCAAGTTCACCTGCCCACCGTGAGCTAACCGCCGCAGCTCTGCTGGCACCTCCCTGCAAGCAAAAGGCAATATTGGGGCTCACAGCAAGCAGTACATTTGCCAGTGAGGGGTGAGAGAAGAAACTTCAGTTTCAGTTGTGAAAACCACCAGGAGCTGGCTACCTGGCTGCCTCTACTTTCTCTCTTGTCTGCTCAGTCACAGTAGACACCTATTTCTTATTTGGACACTTTGCTCTGCCCCAGGCTAAAAGGGGAAAAATGAATACGTTTTTGTGAACCTGTATCTTGACTGTGCTAAATTTGCTTCAAAAATTTTATTTCTCAAATAACAAAATGTTTGGTCTCTTCCTAACTTGCCATATCATTCACTAATTTGGGATGCAAACGAGGGCTTTTCTGCTCACCCTCTGCGGATGGACTCCAGAAACTGGGCATTGGATGGGTCTTGATAGCTTCTGAGCTCGCCATTGTCCAGGCTGAAACCACTTTTCCAGAGCTTCAGAACAACATGAACCTATGACAGGAGGCAAGCAGTTAATGCAGCCAGAAGCCTAGAAAGCATGTCAACTCGAACCTGCAAATCAGTGAGTTTTTACTATTTCACCACATCGCTATTATTGAAACACAGACAGGCACACACATATACATACATGTATACAAAGGGAAATCAACTAACAACCAACCAAGAACACATCAACCTAAAATAGGAAGGTGATATGGTATAGGGCAGGGAAGCATGGACAGTGTTTTAAGGAGATCTGGGTTTGTATCCTGGCATTGCCACTCATTAGCTAGGTAGCTCTGAGCAAGTGACTCAGTCAAAGCTGTGACTCCTGTATCTGTAAGGCTGCAAGTGTGTCAAGTGTGTCTGGTATGTAGCTAGTGTTCTGGCTCATCTACTCATGACTATTTCACAGTCATTAAACATGGTATCTATGGCTGGGTGTGGTAATATGTCTGTAGTCCCAGCTACCTGAGAGGCTAAGATAGAAGAATCACTTGAGCCTATGAGTTCGAGACCAACCTGTGCAAGACAATGAGACTCTGTCTCAAAAACAGAAAATAGTACCTATAATTTCTGTCAGCAACAACTCCCTATATACAGTCACTGAAAAGGGAAAGACCCAGGTATGGTGGCCCACATCCGTAATTCCAGCACTCTAGGAGGCTGAGGCACGAGGAATGCAATTTGGACCCCAGCTTGGGCAACTGTGGGCAACACTTAGTTCTGTCTCAAAATAAAAAGAAAAAAAATAAGGGCTAGGGATGTAGCCCAGTGAGAAGGCCTTGGGTTTAATTCCCAGTACTGAAAAACAAGAACATGGAAAAGGGTCAAAAAGGCTAAAAACTCCACAAGGAATATAAACATTATGTACTGCAAACACGTACTAATAAGAAAATAATAAAATACAGTTTGTTTAAAAAATGAAATATAGGGGGTTGGGGATTTAGCTCAGTGGTAAAGCACTTGCCTAGCAAGCACAAGGGCCTGAGTTTGATCCCCAGCACCCCGCCTAAAAGAACTATAAAGAAAACTAAAACTAAATTTCAACTGAAATTAAGAAAAAAATTTAAGTTGTTCACTTTAATTAACAAATAAAGCTTGACTGCATCATATAAATGGGGAAAAACTAAAAGAATTCCCCCTAAAATCAGGAACAAGACAACAGGTGCCCACTATCACCTCTTCTGCTCAACGTAGTGTTTGAAACATTAGCCAGAGCAATTAGGCAAGAGAAAAAAATAAAAAGGATACATATAAAAAAGGAAGAACTCAAATTATCATTATTTGCAGATGACATGATATTCTACATAGAAGACCCAAAGAATTCTACCTAAAAACCCTTAGAAGTAATAATCAACTTCAGCAAAGTAGCAATATACAAGATCAACACAAAAAAAATCATTAGCATTTGTGTATACCAACAACGGATAGGATGAGAAGGAAATTATGAAAATAATATCATTCACAGTAGCCCCAGGAAAAATGAAATATCTAGGAATTAATATAACTAAGGAAGTCAAAGACTTCTACAAGGAAAACTACAGTACTCTGAAGGAGATTGAAGAGGACATCAGAAAACAGAAAGATGTCCCCTGCTCTTGGATAAGTAGAACCAATATTGTCAAAATGGCCATACTTCCAAAACTGTCATACAGATTCGATGTAGTCCCAATCAAAATACCAACAGCATACGTTACAGACCTAGAGAAAACAATTCTAAAATTCATATGGAACTAGAAGAGACCCAGAAAAGCAAAAGTAATTTGGGATAATAAGAGCAAAGCTATATAGCAATACCTGACCTTTAGGTGTACTACAAAGCAGTAGTGATAAAAATGACATGGTACTGGAACAAAAACAGACACACGGATCAGTGGAATGGAATTAAGGATACAGAAACCTCACCAGACATATTTAACTACCTGATCATTGACAAGGGGCCAAAAGTGTATGTTGGAGGAAAGATAGCCTGAATGTGTGGTGTTGGGAAATCCGGTTATCTGTTTGCAGAAGAATGAAACTAGGTCCTTATCTCCCACCCCATACTAAATTAAAATTAAAATGGATCAAAGATCTAAACATTAAAACAAAACATTATACATTCTGGAAGATAAAATAGGCAAACATTTGAAGACATGGGTGTAGGAAAGGATTTTCTAAACTGAACCACAACTGCACAGGAAATAACAACAAGAATCAACAAACGAGATTATGTCAAATTAAAAAGCTTCCAAACAGCAAAGCAATCAATTCTTTAGTAGAGTGCAGAGACAATCTACAGAATGAGGAAAAATTTTTGCCAGCTACTCCTCAGAGGACTAGTATTTAGAATATACAAAAAATTTCAAGAAAATTAAACTACCTAAATTAAAGACCCAGTGAAGAAATGGACAAGAAAAATGAACAGACACTTCACAGGGTTAACAAATATATGAAAAAATGTTCAATATCTCTGGTCATTAGAGAAATAATGCAAATTAAAACAA
>PVJO010001078.1:0-47410 GCA_004026905.1 Hystrix cristata
AAACAGAAACAATAAATCTCCTAGAGAATAAAATAGGAAGAACTCTCGAAGACATAGGGATTGGAAAAAAATTTATGAATAAAACTCAGGCTGCACGGGAAACAATTCAAAGAATTGATGCTTGGGACCACATCCTATTAAGAGGCTTTTGCACAGCAAAAGAAATTACTAATAGAGTAGGGCGAAAAATCACAAACTGGGAGAAAATTTTTGCCGGCTGTCCCTCAGATAAAGGTCTAACATCCAAAATATATAAAGAACTCAAAAAGATCAAACCCCCCAATTTAAAGACCCTATCCAAAAATGGGCATCTGAAATGAATAAACATTTCTCAGATGAAGAAATAAAGATGGCAAATAAATATATGAAAAAATGTTCAACATCATTGGTCATTCGAGAGATGCAGATCAAAACAACACTAAGATACCATCTCACTCCAGAAAGAATAGCTATTATCAAGAAATCAACCAATAACAAGTGCTGGCAGGGAGGCAGGGAAAAAGGAACCCTCCTCCACTGTTGGTGGGAATGTAGGCTGGTCCACCCGCTGTGGAAATCAGTGTGGAGATTCCTCCGAAAACTACAACTAGAGGTTCCATTTGACCCAGCTATTCCTCTTCTTGGTATCTTCCCAGAAGAATTAAAATCGTAATACCACAGTGATATATGCACAACTATATTCATAGCAACACAATTTGTGATAGCAAAGTCTTTGAAACAACCTAAATGCCCAACAACTAATGAATGGCTAAAGAAGGTGTGGTTTTTCTACACAATGGAGTACTGCTCTGCCATAAAAAAGGACAAACTACAGACATTTGTGGGTAAATGGATGTTCTTTTAGAACATACTCTTAAGTGAAATAAGTCAGACACTTTTCAGTACATATCAAATTGTTTCTCTGATATGAGAAACTATAAGTGTAAATAAGGACAAAGGGGTATAATAGATATTATGTTAAAAAAAAGTATTCAAAAGAGAGGAGAACTAGATAGGGAAAAGGGGGATAAAGAAGGAAGGTTAAAAGAAAAGATGAAAGGGAAAAAGTGGAAAAATGTAAATAAACTTGTTGCAAATAGGGAGGGTTGGGTGAAAGGAAGAGAGGGGATGGGAAGGGGGGGAAAACCAAGATACATCATGTACAGGTACAAAATAACCATGTTGATTATGATCACTATGTATACAATGTACCAATACATGTTCTTGGTTTAAAAAAAAAAAGATGAGAAAAAAAATAAGCTAAAAAGATGAAAGAATTTTATACCTATCACTTAGATTCAATAATGGAACATTTTACTGTACTTGAGTTTCCATATACCTATCTGTCATCAACCTGCCTTATTTTCTGCTTAATAAAATTTAAATTACTTTTCACTTTTTAAAAAACTTCTAAAATAGCTTTTCCTTCCAAACTTTAACCACATAACACATTACTCTAAGTATCACTCAGGCAGCATCTTGGTTCACTTACTGTCCAGAGCCTTGCTTGGGCAGGTGTTGTTCCAACCACTTGATTTTTGTTTCAGGTGTCTGTTTGTTTTATATTGACTATTTTTTGCAATTTTTAAATTTAGAATTTGTATTTGCCTTTGATATTTATTTCTTGTGAAATCTAATAATAAGTTCTGGTTATTTTACTAATTCACGGTATTTTATTTGTGCAAAATGGAACATTATTTTGTGCTACAGTCTATAAAAACTCTGGTCATAAGTACATTAGATACATTTTTTGTACTTCTCCAGAACTCATTAATATTCTTTTACAATACAAAATGGAGATGTTTGGGACACTGAGACTGAACAAGAAGGAAGTACCAAAAGATCTGCCAAGAGAAAAAATAGAAAAAGGGAGAAATGTTAGCATATCAGAGAGGAAAAGTCTGTGTTATGAAATGGAAAGACATAAAAGACATCTCCTTATTGTCAGCTATTCATAATACAGAAATCATAGAACTTGAAAGATGAAATGAAACAAAAAATTTCAATAGTGGTCAGTGATTATATTAATTCTGTGGATGTTGTTGGCAGAGTTGACCAACATCTAACAAGCTATCCTGTAATCAAAAAGTGAGGAAAAATATTATAAAATATTTCTGCACCTTCTGGACCAAACACTATGGAACTTGTTTGTTATTTATTCGAAACAAGAGGGTTCAAAAAGTCACTTACAATTTAGATTAGGTCTAATAGATCAAATAATTGAAAAGTAGGATAGCAAAACGCCAACCAGGATGTCCATCATTGACATCTTCACCATTACATTTAGTGGGTAGACATTTTAATTGAAATTATACCACCCTTAGAAAAAAATGCCAGCATGACAGTGTAAAAAGTGTAGTGTTCAAAGAAAGCCAGTGCAAAAAAAGAATTCAGAAAGAGGCTAGAAACTACTGTCCAGACTCTAATGCTGTGTATTGAGTGTATTGACACAGAAAAGTTATTGAATAAAATTGATAAAATTTTCATTTTCATATTTCCTGTTATAAAAATTTAAAAATATGCAATTTTTGGTCATCCTGTATTTAAATAATTGGACTGGTAAGCAGTTAAAGGATAGTCAGAAAATATAAGGCATCTTTTAGCTCTATCTTCTCTGAGAACTTAGGCGTTGGGAACTTTACCACTTGCCTTATTCATCACGTACCCAGCCATACTTTGTTTTAGTTTTCCATGAGTCAGTCTTCTCCTTTCCCTCTCCTCCCCTCCTCTTCCTCCTCCTCTTCTTTTTTTTTTTTTAGGTTTTTTGAAACAGGGTCTTGCTGTGTAGTTCAGGCTGGCTTTGAATTCACTGTGTAGCCCAGGCAGGCCTGAAACTTGCAGCAATCCTCCTTCCTCAGCCTCCCAGAGTGCTGGGATTACAGGCGTGTGCCACCACACCCGGCTCTTACTTCTTGGAGAAACCATTTCTTTTTAAAGTATAATCATCCACAGTCTTAGCATAACAACTATTCTCATTAATATGTTCCTTGTTGCTTGCCATTTCATATATTTTTATAATTACTACTATTGTATGTGAAATTATAAAATAGGAAGTTTTTGATTATTATATCCTGATAATCAATGAGTGCCTAGTATTTCCTTGAATGACTGAGCCACGATTTTTAACCATGCCACTATGGGATAGTTAAATTGCTTTCTAATCTAGAAAAGCTATTAAACCAAATGAAATAATAATGTTCATTGTTTAAAATTGGTTTTCTGCAACCTCTCTGGCTCGCAACATTAAACCAAGTTGAAAGTGATGAAATGTCAGAGAAACTAAGTACTGTAGTTGGGAGGAATAAAGGACAGCTTCATTCCTGGTTGACTTTGAAATTGCATCTGGGCCAGATTAGGAGGTTAAGAAAAGAATATTTACAGCTGTGATGAAACATTTTTGTTAATTAGACTTTCATTTTACCAGTATTGTGACAGTTACTTTCATAGTTGAGCTGGACAAATTTCTTAAAGTTTACCTGCAAATTTAGGCATACTAGAAGCCTTTGGTGTCGAGTACAAAAAAACTTATTATATTCCCTATGAATTTCATTCACATTTGTTATAGAACTCCTAGTATTTGAACTGGGAGGTATAACTAGTTCATTACCACTTGCTAATACTTGTGTAAGTGGTACTCTCAAATTTTTCTCCTAGCTTGAATGTAATTAGCTAATTAATGAGGTTTAGTCAAGCAAATTGAATTCTGTAATCTTAAGGTTGCATAATTTTGTAGAAGATAGTTTAATCAAATCCTCTTAAATTGAGTCAGAATTATACTTAACTCACTCAGCATTCGAGTCTTTTGTTTTATTAAAAGATTTTTCAGAGAAAGCAGTTCTTACCAAGATTGGTAAGATCTTTAAAAAGATCAACCTTTTATTAAAGTTTTGAAGTTCTTTAACGAGTTGCTTTTTTTTGGGTGGTGGTGTCTCTTAGTTACTTTTCTCTCGTTGCTGAGACAAAATACCAGACACCCAAAATTAGGGGAAGAAAGGTTTATTTAGCTCACAGTTTGGTAGAGGTTTCAGTCCACAGTCAGCTGGGTCTGAGGCAGGGTGGCATGGCAGACAGGCAGAAGTCAGCAAGGTAAGCAAGGGATGCAAGCAAGCAAGGGACTAACCAACTTCTTCCTGTATTTTATATTTTATCCAGGCTACCTGGCTTTAGGGCAGGCAGTACTTCAACCCTTAATCCTAATACCCTTAATCCTAGCGTCACATCCTTGATCCCAGCAGAACCATGCCAAACCAATCAGTGGACTAATTTAGTAATCACACACTCTAGATTCAGCTACCTCTCACCACATGAGGCTTTGGGGGGACATCTAGACACAAACCATAACATGGTGGTACTGAGGCTTGAACCAGGCCTTCGTACATACTGGGCAGGCACTCTACTACTGACCAACATCCCCAGCCTTTGACATAAAGCTTTTTAAAAATCCAGAAGGTTGTAAATATGTTCGAGTTTTGTTTTGGTGTTGGAGCATTTAAAGAGCCTTGCAGCCAAGTATAGCTGCTTGGAAATTTGTTCATAGGAAGGGCTTAAGGGTGACAGTTTCGGTGGGGGCTGGGGAAGTATTTTGAAGATTTGTTTTGAAGTGGCTTTTGAGTAATAAGAATATTATTTTTACTCATAGCATGTGTTACAGATACAATAGCCAAGTTCTCTAAAGTGGTTGTATTCATACATAGTGCGTACCTAACACATTATAATTGAAAAAATATCAGTTGTCTCTATTAAACGTATACTTTCTCATTTGGAAAAAATGGTACTTTTTGGGTATCTTTGATAAGGGATGCTGGTAGAGATAATGGAGAGGGAAGAGAGTAACTGTAGCCATTTGATTCATTGCTGCCTTTAGGTTTAAAAAGTAAATTTAAAAATTTAAATAAATTTTCTCCTCCACTACTAGTAAGTCATCTTGTACACCTCATTCTCAGGTTATTTGAGGAGAGGTGGAGGGTGGCCAGATCAAATTTGTAATCTGCATGTCTTACCCCTTGGTGGCCATGTAATCCATTTTCTCCTGTATGTGGCCACTGCCTTATTTAAGCTGCCTTCTAACGTGTATAGTTCTGATCACCGCTTGTCTGTTGTGCTGCCTCTAGTCTCATCTCTCTTCAACCCATCCTTCATTTTAAATTCATACTCCACTTAGCCACCAGAAGTGAGGTATTTAAATTGCATATTTGATCTGACCACACTTCTGTCCTCCAGTACAGTGATCTTGAGAGTAAGGTGTCTCAGATTTACTGATAATGTAGAGAAAAGTACTTGAATTTTTTAATTTACTTTTTAAACAAACCGAAGGGAGGTTATTCCTTACCGATTTGCATGGGACAGTTAACGTGCACTCTTACTCAGTGTATCAGATAGTCATCTTTCACATATAGAGAGTGAGAATTCCACACTTCAGAGGGCTGATTTTGGTTGCTGTCTTTTTTTTTTATGCTCAGTGTATTGTAGTATATTGCCACATACCCATATCCTGCTAATTAGATTTATTTGTTATATCACTTAATTTTCTCCAAATAGACATGTAGTCTAAAAATATTTTTTCATAGAAACCGTAGATTTAAAATTATCGGGTTAAGTAAGAAGTCATCCTGTCCAGGCCATGTGTGGTGGTGCATGCCTGTAATCCCCAGCCTTCTTTATTTTTATTCTTAGGTGCGTACCATTTTTTTTTTACTGTAAAAGGTATCTCTTTTAAAATATTCTTTTTCTGTTGCTGATATGTGGAAATACTTATTTTTGTAAATCGATTTGCAACTGTCAAACTCGCTTAACTCTCTTTTTAATTGTAATAAATTGCCTGTCTGGGGGATTTTTATGTAAATAATCATTGTGAATGACAGTTTTGTTTTTCTTTCTTTTCTAATTTTCAATATCTTTAATATTTCTGAGCTGAGAAAAGTTGCTGCTACAAAATAGAAGTGAGAGTAGACTTGTCTCAAAGTTTTCAACATTAACATACTTGCTATCCATTCTTGTTACATGCCTGTTACAGTTACTATAGCTGCATAACAATGTACTCTAAAACTTTGTGATGTAAAGTAACCAAATGTGATCACAGATTCTGTGGATTGGGGTTTAAGATAGGGCATATGGCAGGAGACTTGGCCCTGCTGTGTGTTGTCTGAGGCTTGGGCTAGAAGATGGAAAGCAGTCGGAAGCAATCATCTGAAGGCTCATCAACTCATCTCTGGTTGTTGATGCTGGCTCTTGGTGAGGGTACTCATTTGCTCTTCACCTGAGTCCTTCCATGTATTCTCTGAATTAGCTGGTATACACTTCCTTACAACCCCTACAGCAGAGAGAAGCTGTATCCTTTTTACAGCCTACCCTCAGAAATTACACATGTAACCATCAGTTTATGCCACACCCTGAAACAGTCACAGGCTCCCTACTTCAATACAGAAAGAAGAAACACAGAATTGATATTTTGGTTAAAAAGTGCCTGTCAGTTGCATTGTAACAAGAACACGTGAGATGGCATACATACCTGTGCTCACATGTATTTATGTATGTTTATCTGCCTAGAGAAATATAAAAAATATCTGCCACAATGCGTTTTTCAAGTTTATCAAATGATGTTCTCTGTATCTTGAAGTTAACATTTTTAGTTTCTCTTAATACAATTTTGATTGGTTAGAACAAATTCAACTTGTGGTTTATCTTTTGTATATATTATTTGACTTGACTTACTAATGTTTTCTTCAAGATTTGAAGACCGTTATTATAACTAAGCAGTGATATTAGTCTTTGAAACAAGTACCAGACTATGCCAGCTACTCTATTTGGGAGCTAAATAAAAGTTTAAAATTGTCTTCTCATCCTTATTCTTCTTCTGTAGCCATGGAGAAATAGAGTATTTTAAAATTATATACTTGCAGGGCTGGGGATTTAGCTCAGTGGTTAGAGTGCTTGCCTCACAAACACAAGGCCCTGAGTTCGATCCCCACCACCAGAAAAAAAATAAAATAAAATTATATACTTGCTTATTTTAAGAAATTAAAACTTTGCAAATGATAATCCTTATTAACAGTTTGGTTTGTGTCCTTCTTCATCAGACTGGCAAAACTGTTGCCCTGTACCAAATTCTTTGTTGTTTTATTTCCTGGGTGTCAAGAATTTTTTAATATTTTAAAGGTTGAAAAAAGAAGGCAGTAATTTTCATGGCATATTAAAGTTATATGAAATTTCTAATTTCAGTGTCCATATATAAGGTTCTGTTGAAGTATAGCCATAATTGTTTGCATAATTACTGTCTATGGCTGCCTCCCATGCTCCAGCCACGCAGTTCAGTAGTTGGGATGGAGATCTTTTGGCTTGTAAATCTTGAAATATATACTGTCCAGTCCTTTCCACGAAAAGTGTGCCAACTCCTCTCCTTCATGTACGTATGTATTTTGTTGTGTGTTTCTGAAAAATAGGACTTAAAATATACACAGTGATTATGCATTATCTGTTTCTTACTAGAAACTAGCTTTCTTCACTTATCCAGGGATTATCGATAGCTTTCTACATTGATAAAGGTATAACATTTTTTAATAACTGCATAACATTTTATATTTGGAAACCATATTTCATTCACTCCATTACACTTTGATAAACCTTTAGATTTTTTTTTTAATATTCTCCTCCCTGCTACATACATTGTTGGGTCAAAGTATATGTATGTGCATTTTTTGTGTTAAGAACTATTACATGTAATAGTTCACATGTGTACCACTACAATTAAGGGCTTTGGGGGGGGTGCTGGGGATTGAACTCAGGGCCTTGTGCTTGCTAGGCAAGAGCTATACCAGTTGAGCTGAATCCCCAGCCCCGCCATGTGTACCAATACAAGTGCTTGTGTTCTAACGTCTTGGTTAGTATTTATTTACTATTATTATTCTTAGTTTGCCCGTAAGATCAGTAAAAATTATTCAGATTTGTAAGTTGAAGCTAAGTCATTTACACCTGTGAAGACATGCTTTTAAAGTTTAATCATTACGTCAGCAATTTGTTTTAGTTTCTACTTTTAGGAGATCTTAAATGTCAGCAGCCACAGATTGCAAATTGTACTGTAGCCAGGCATGTTTCCTCTCCTTGCTTACAGGGAGTAACTTTTTCTGGTCTCTGTTCCTGTGACAAGAGCACCACATGAGACATTTGTCACTATGTAACTCAGATCCCTCACAGTATATGAAACGCATCCTTCCTAAAACACATCCAGATAAAGTAGTGTCTTTATTTACAAAGACTATTTCATTTCATTAATCTTTAGACAATTTAACTATCAGTACTAGTCTCTTAAGCAGTGCTGACTGTAGGGTATATTATAAAAAAGTTGAAGTTGTCATTACTACTCCAGACTTTCTCTTTCATCCCTCATTTGTAACAACACTAATACTTCTTGGAGGACATTATATTAAGTGAAAAAAGCTAGGTACAGAAAGACAAATACTCCATGATCTCACTTATAAATGGAATATTTAAAAAAATTGAACTCATACCAAAGGTAAAATGACAGTTACCAGGGTCCTGGAGGTAGATCAGTGGGAGTCAGGATTAGGCAGATGTAGTGCAAAGAACACAAAGTTTCGTTTAGACAGGCAGGATAAGTTCAAGAGATCTATATATATCATGGTTTCTATAGTTAATAGCAATATACAGTATTTATAACATTGCTAACAGTAACGTTTAAGAATTTGTATGGAAAAAATGTTAAATAGATGAGGTAGTATGTTAAATAGCCTGATTTAACCATTCTACAATGTGCATAGTACCAAATATGAGTACACCATATGTCCAATCGTGTGTCCAAGTAGCTGTCTCTTTTTTTTTTTTAATCTAAGCATAAATGGACAGTTTTCACTAAGTTTTTGGGTCTTTGCTCTGAAGATTTTTTTTTTTTTTTTGGTACCTGGGATTGAACTCAGGGCCTTTTGCTTGTGAGGCAGACACTCTGACCACTGAGCTAAATCCCCAGCCCCCTGCTCTGAAGATTCTTATGTGACATGTAACTAGTTAAATAAATTTGTAGTGCTTTTATCTTGTTAACCTTTTGTGATAGGAATATTAGCTGTAGCCCTTATGACAGGGATGAAGGGGATCACAGCTTTCTACTTTTATAGTAGCATATTTATGTCTATCCTTTCTCATTTCTGGTGAATAAACGTTTGCAACAGAAATGTTTTTGATTCTTAGCATCTTGAAAATATTTTATGTATACTGGTATTGAAATACTTGAATGAATGAGTAGCCCTCTTGGGAAAGATATTTGACTATAATAGTAAAGCATAGAAGCTATGCATAGGAACCCCAAGCTTTCTGGCCTTAAATTAGAATTGAATTTAAGAAGCAAGGTCCAGGTTATATAATCTGTACACATGGAGGGTGGTAGTGTGTGGGTAGGATGTACTGTGACATGGAAGAGGAGTCTTTTTGTTGCATACTAGTTAGAAAATGCTTTGTCAAGAAAAATTTCTAACCTTAGGAGGCTGTGAGCTGTCATTTAATTGGTCTATGTTTAGTGTAAGGGAGGGTAATTGACATGGGAATTATGAAACTACAGTCTTAAATTTGTCTGGGGATCGAAATATAACGATATACAGTCTGCTACTCACCTCTCACCAGTCATTAGCAAGAATCTGAATTCCTTCCTAATCTGTAAAGTTTCACATACATTGTGTGTTCACCAGTCGGCCTAACTCCTGTTGCTCTTTCAAGTAACCTCCTATATGTTAATGTGTCTGTACCAGGTATTAATCAAAATATAAGTACTTTCCTGAGTGTCACTTACGGAAAGTGGGAGCCATTTTTATGGTTCCCACTTTTCCATAAAAGCTTTTTGTAAATATTAATAAGAATTGCTTTCCTCCATTTCTCTTCTATCAGCTTACCAGTTAGTTTATCCTTATCCCAGTCTGTTCATATTCACACCTCTTCATATTTAGTTTGATTTAGGTTTTGTCCACTGCACTGTATTTTTTGGTGCTTGTATGTATTTATAGCATTCATGTTGGTCTTTAACTTTGGTTTGGCTTAAATTTACTTAAACATAAATATAAAATTTAGAAGCAACAAACTAAAGAGATAAATCTCTGATATTTTGTTTTGACACATATCTCCATAAATTTATTCTTTAAATGTAGGAGTATTTATAAAACAATACATGTCACATGATTTTAAATGGTTTTGTAAGACAATTTAAGATAGTTAAATTCCCTTATACATTGACATTACTTGTGTGGGTGGTCTAAAACCGGTATTTCTGCCCAGTTGTGAATTGTTTATTATTATAGGTTATTTATGTACTACACCTGCAGTTGTAATATTTTTAAGTAATTTGGAAAATGGATGTAAGGAAAATGACGTTCATCATTAATTATATACATTATTGTACTGAAATGACTGTAATCAGCCATGGTCTTGTTTAATTTAGAAAAATTAATGAAAAATGATCATCCTTTAATATCTTTATAGATCATATGGATTTCACTTTCTTTAAAACAAGAGCAAAAGGAAAAAGGAAATAGGACTTTGCACACACATTGTTATTTTATTTCCTACTAGGAAAAAATACTCACTTTTGGAGACTTTAGCTCTGTTATTTATAGAAACTTTTTTGTTGCATTTCAGAAGGAAAAAACTGGATTTTGTATTTGAAGCAATAGTCCCTTACTGGTTAATGAGTTAAAAGAAGATCAGAAAAGTAGTACTCTGAGGACAACTAAATTAGTGTGATTCATTAATTCTTACGTTTCTGCTGACTAGGCTTTAGTCACTACCAAAGTAGCCCAAGTTTGTTTTTGTCTGTATCCTGCTGCCTTTTGCCTGTGTGCTCTCTGTTTGCTCTCTCTCCTTCAGTTTCTTTGTCCCCCTTTATAAACAAGTAGAAAATGATTTAGTTTCAAGAGCAAAGGGACAGGAGAAGAGCTATCTTAAGTTTTTATTTGTGCCAACACAGACATACTTTGTGGTAGGCCATCTGGACCGAGAGGATATCCTCAGAATGTAAAGTATGTCGTGAGATTTAGAGAGCTGGATTTGCTGTGGAACTGTCTGGGAAGGCAGCAGGAAACAGACAGAAGTGGTTTATATTGCTTGTAACATAGGTGGCGAGAATGGAAGACAGCTTCCCTGGTCTCACTTCAGTATCTTCCTTCCTGGGAATTCAGACCTCACTCACAAACTTTACCACTGGTGACAAAAAGTCTAAGGCCTATGAAATAAATCTCGATACCTTGCTTCACTCTACTCTTTTAATACATGTGTCAATAATGGCATAAATACTTGACTATATCTTTATAGGATATTAATAACTGTGCTCAGTTTATAAACAAACATATTTCCCTTGAGAGGGCAAAATTGACTTTGTTCAACTTGATCTCTCCCCATTTCCCCAAAAAAGAAAAATTGTCATGTATGTAATGCATATTTATTCTTGAAGGGAAAAAATTAAAGCAGCAGCTTTTAATGGAAAACAGTTTAAAAGTGCCTCTTAATAGTAAATCAGATTAACTCTTCCTTCTGTGAATTCTAATAAAAAACTTTAATTAAAAACTAAATTATCTGAATATCTGTAATTTAAGTAACTTTTTGAAAAAGATTTTTTTAAATATGAGTGAATCCTAGTGATAGGAGGAAGTAAAGTTCTTCTTATGCTCAAAGTACAGTAGCAAAATGATTTTTCATTTTCTTTTACTTAACATAATTTCTAACTTATGCTAATAGATGAATCTTAGGAAGAATAGCTTACAAGAAAGAAACAAGCTTAATTTTTAAAAATAAAAACAAGTCATAATATTATTTTCGTTATTTCATTGAAGCCAGAAATTAGTCTTATTTTCATATAATCACATCTCTAGCTGGAGGTAATTGTTAATTAAAGAAATAAAATGTCCAAACTTTAACAGTTAAAATACCTTATATAGTTAAAACGTTTTAAAAGAAAAATTTTACTTTGAAAGCGGAGTGTTAAATAGGAAACTTTAATTCCTGTGTATTTCCATATTTGCTGTTATTTTTTATGAATATGTTTCCTTACAGATCATTATCAAAACTAAATTTTAGTTGTTAAAGATTACACAGTGCATTGACTTCTTTATAGAGTACTTAAATATTTCTGTCTTCATGTGTCAATATTAGAAGACAGCCAATTACAGTTTAGAACAAAACAAAAAGAATAGTTGAAGTTGTTAACTGCCTTCTTATGTGAGAATTCACTGATGTGACAAATCAGTTGTATTTTTTTGTCTTTTTAAGTAATGGTGCTCAAAGGTTTCTAAATGTGTATTATATTGGTTTTTGTGTTTCTCAACCTGAGAATATTTCTTTTGACTATCATGATGATTATAATTTTACAGAAATATTTTTATTGACTATGTATAAAAATCTACCATAAAGAAGGATAAACTTGGGGTGAGGGATTTAGCTCAGTGGTTAGAGTGTTTGCCTTGCAAGCACAAGGCCCTGAGTTTGATCCCTGGCACAAAAAAAAAAAAGGATAAACTTGAGTTGGGCATTTGGGATGCTGAGGCAAGAAGATAACCATGAGTTCAAGTCCAGCCAGAACTACATAGTGAGAGCCTATCTCAAAAAAAAAAAAAAAAAAAAAGGGAAAAACTTGAGTCATTTGTAGGAAAGTGGATGCAGTTTGAGACTGTAATGTTAAGTGAAATAAATTAGACAAGATTAAAACTTACAGAAGTTCACAAGGGAAAATAAAGAACAAAATAAAAGATAATGAACAGGGAAACACTTCATACTTTTTTATGTGCTGGGAATATAGGCATGCACCACCAGGCCCCATGGTTTAAACATACTGACAGAATTGTACAGCCATGACCACAATCAAATTTAGATCATTTTTATTATCCCAAAACAAAACACCCTGCCCACAAGCTCTCATCTCCCAGTCTCTCCTCCCTAAGTCTAGGCAACCACTGAGCTATTCTCTGTTTTCATAGATCTTCCTATTCTGGGTTTGTTTGTTTGTTTGTTTGTTTTAAATCAAAATAGACCATGCTCATAGCAGCAAAAAAGGCCTTGCCAGGCATGGTGGCACACACCTGTAATCCCAGTGTTTGGGATACTGAGACAGGAGAGTCACTACAAGTTCAAGGCTGGCTTGGGCTACCTAGTGAAACCCTGTCTCAAAAAAGGAAAAAACAATAAAGACCTTAATATATCTAAAGGAATGGAAATCCTGCAGAGTGAGCTCTCACACCATATTGGGATGAAACTGGAAACCAACAGCAGAAACATACTTAGAATACAGTAACTTTTTTTCCTCTCTCTTTTTTTTTCCTGTTGTCTTTTATTTCATACTTTATGTTAGCTTTTTCATATAAGGGAATCCCTGTGATGTTTAAGCTTGTGTGTCTGATTTGCTTTACTTAACATATGTATAGTGTCAAGCTGTATCCATTTTCCTTCAAGTGCCTGAAATTCATCTTTCGTTAGGGCACAATAGTCCTCTATTGGATATAAATACTTACTTTTTCTTTATCCATTCATCAATTGTGCTGCTATAAACATGGCTATACATATGTCACTGTGGTATGATATTAATTCTTTTTTTATATCTTGTTTAGGAACTTATTCCTTACTTGTAGGATATGTATATATTTTCTGTTCTAAGTATTTTATAATTTTGCCCTAAGTTCTTTAATCTGTACTTGAATTTTATTTTTGTATGTGGTGAAAATGAGGGTTTTAATATATACTTAATTTAAACTGATTCGTGAATTAATTGCCTTATTTCTGTCCATCTCTCTACAATTCATTGATCTTTTCTGTTTTGTTACCCCTCCATGATTTTCAAAATTTTTCAGTTGTAGTATTTCCTTTTTTTTGTTGTTTTTTAATAATTTCTCTTTTGTTCACACTTCTATTATTCCGTTTATTTCAAAATAATTTGGGTTTTTTGATGAGAATTCCCTTGTTTTGTGGAGCATGATTATGATAGTTGCTTTAAAGTTTTTGGTAATTCCACTGTCACTCCATGCTTGTTATCTGTTGTCTTTTTCCTTTTGGTGTTATTTTAGATTTTCCTGGTTCTTTCAGTGTCAGTTGATTTTGAATTATCTTCTGAACAATTTGAAGATTATGAGACTTTGAGCGTATTAAAATCTTCTGGAGAATGTTGATGATGCTGCTGTATTTTCAGGCAGTTCCATTCAGACTGCAGTTCCTGACCTGTGTTCTGTGTGTGTACTCAGACTCCAGTGTCAGTTTAATTTTAAAAGATTTTCCAAGGCTATTCTTGTCAGACTTGCATGTGTACTATTCATGGGCCAGTCTGGGACCTGGGCACTGTTCTCTGTCCATTCAGTTCTGAGGCTTTGCTACATTGATTCCAGTTGTTTCCATGTATCTGCAGCTTGCAAGACAGGCTTTGACTTCATAGGTGGGCTTTTGGCTCCATTTGCCTTGGTGGTACTCAGGCTCTCCTGGGAAGCTCCCTTCCTACATGCTCTTGCTGAAAAGCTGGCTCTTTGCTTTGTTGCTGTCAGTGTGAAACAGTGAAAGAAAAAGAACATCCAGGGGAGCCTTTCCTGCTCTGAGCACCATTTCTCCATCTATTACAGCTTCTTAATTGGGGCTTGTATGGTTTGAAGAATCAGAAGAGCTCTATCCTGCACCCCTCCCCTTTTAGTCTTCTGGCTAAAAAGAAGGGGTTTTATCTGGAGCTTTTTGGTATGCGGTTATGGGATTTCATTAACTCTTGAGGTTAAGCTGTATGATACAGAGGTGAGGGAACTCACTACTGTATGGATCCATCTTAAATGGATCCCATCCCTTCAGTTTGATTTCCCATTTCAGTTCATGCACTCATACTTAGTCTACAGAGATCGCAAATAATTGTTTTATGTGCTCTTTCTTCCCAGAATATTTAATTGCAGTTAGGGAAATAAATCAGACAGGGGCAGGGTGTATTCTCAGTCTTAAGTATAATGAGAAACTCTGCCCTGTATATTTTAATATTTCATTTATCCAAAAACAGTGGGGCAACTGTAGCTATATGAAATCTATCCACAAGCCAATAAATAAACACATAGATTGGAAAGTCTTTTACCAGTAAAATTAAAGAAATGAGACCACTGTACTTGATCAGAAAGAAGACTGCCATAATGAGGTCCAAATTAGTTCTGAATGTCTTTGTGCACTTCCTAATGTGATATGTAATCTTACAAACTTGGGTCAAATCTCAGCTCTGCATCTTTGTAGGTGTACAATGTTAGGCAGTTATTTTCAAGATTTCAGTGTGCTCACTTGTGAAATTGGGATACTCACACATTGAGACATAAATAATCACAGAGTTTAGCACTGGGTGGGCACCAGTAAATATTGCTTTCTTCTTTTATTTTTTCCAGTTTTAATATTATGTCCTTTATTACACAATTCAGGTATACATATTTGCATATATGTTTGCGTATATATACATGTATACATAAACACATATAAAAGTGTGTGTGTATATATATACACATGTTATATATAATTTTTAAATAGAAGAGTCTCATTTCAGAGACTGCTCTTCATATAAATTCAGAAAGCTTAGTTAATCCAATATTCTGTAATGTAGGAAGTTAAATTAGAAGGTAGTATTTCCCTACAGTGGTGGCAAACCTACAGCATGTGTACCGCAACCAGCCGTTTGTGTCATTGAAAGCTCTAAGAGGTTTGCCATCACTGCCCTAGAAAGCCATAAACCCTCACTGCAAAAGTATAGACAAAAAAGTTATTAAGAAAGATTAGAAATTATTCCTGTATTTAGTTACTCAGTTAGAACTATAATAGCCTCTAGGGCATTATTTTATTAGAGTCCTTGCAGTGTAATAATTGAATACTATAAATAGAAACTGAATCATCAAAAGTGGTTACAACATTTGCCAAGCATAGTGGCACACACCTGTAATCATAGCATTTGGGAGGCTGAGGCAGGAAGATCACCAGGAGTTCAAGGCCAGCCTGGGCTATGTAGCAAATTCAAAGCCAGTCTGAACTGCATAGCGAGGTCCTGTCTTAAAACACCAGTAGCAACAACAACGTAGTTACATTATAGCTGTATGCCCCTATTATAAAAGAAAGAAAGCTCTCCTTTTGCTGGGGCACAATACCCAACACCCACCATTTAAAGGAGAGGTTTAGTTTGGTTCAATTTCAAGGGATTCAAAAGGTCTGCAAGTTTCAAAGTAGAAACATAATGACAGAAGGGCATGTGGAGTAAATACGCTTATTTCATGGTGACCAGGAAGCAGAGCAGGGAAACAGTGCCAGACAAGAGGGAGCAAGAGACCAGACATAGACTCCAAGGCCATGCCTCCATGACCCACCCAGATACACCCAGAAGTGTGCTCCACCAATCTCCTAGGCCTATCCCAAAGCCAGTCAAGTTGATACAATCAAGCTTAATCATCACAGTATTCCATTTTACAAAGATTTACTTCAAATTCAAAAGGTAGTAGAATGTAGTCATGTCTCACTCTATTATGATACTGGATTGCCAACTTTTAGATATGTAGAATAGAATACAGTATGTTTATCTCTGAGAAGATGACATGTTTCTCAACAATGCAGAAAACAAATTAACTATGATCCAGTGTAATAAAAACATAATGAATAGCTGTCGTTTTGCATTTTGAAAACTATAATACTCTTAAAATGTACTATGTATTATATATAAATTTGCATTTGCCTATTATAGTGATATTAACTTATGCCAGTAAGTAGACAGCTGTGTAACAGATTTGTAGATCTCGTTTTCTTCCTCTTTCTTTTCTTTCTGTTAAAGAACCCTCCCCGCCCCCTTCTGGTTTAAGAACTCCTTTTTTTTTTTTTCTCTCCTTTATGAGGGTAGGGTTTTGTTGTTGTTGTTGTTGTTGTTGTTGTTTTACCAAGAGCATGTATTAGTACATTGTATAAATAATGGTCACATTCATCATGGTGGTTTTGTACCTGTACATGATGTATTTTGGTTCTCCCCCCTCTTCCTCACCCCTCCCTTCTGCTCCCCCCTTCTCCATTTACAGCATGTTTATTTATAAGGACTCTTGAGAATTCATTTCGAGTTGTTTTAAACCTTAAGACTAGAAACTGTTTTAGGAAGGGGAAAAAAAACAGATAATAACCAGGAATTACGGTGGTATTAAAAAGGCACTAAGTATACTTGTTTTAAGAAAAACTCCCAGAAAATAAATATATTCTATTTACAGAACAGATATTCCTTAAGAGTGTATTGTTAATAGGAATGTGGTATATTAGGATTGGAAAAGAACCATTTTCAAAATGTAAAGAGAGCAATTGAACAGCATCATCAAAGGAAGGAGCTCTGACCTCAGTTTGGGGTATGATCTTGCTTAATTCACCTGATTTCTTGGTCTTGTTATGTAACAGTACTGCCATTTGTGGAAAGTGAGAATTTAATGATGTTAGTTTATCTTTCATAAGTTGAGAACAGTTTAGAAAGGCATGTCCATATAGTTTAGTGAATTACAACCTATAGGTTACAAGTGAAGCCTTGTAAGAAGTGAATTTCATTATGTTATGTAATTAGCTGACAAGAGTATTAGAGTGGCTGTCAGAATTGGAAATCCACAGCTTCAGAGGGTAGGCCTGGACCTCAGGGTACTCAGGAATCTCTTTACTATTAATAGCCTAGCCCTAGGGCTACATCTTTGTACCTGTTGAGCTAATAAGGAAAGTGGCCGTCTCATATAATCGAACCTAGTCATGTGGAGTGATAGAAGGGAGAATGAGGACGCATCATGAATTGACAGTCCTAATACGGGACCTGAAAAAGTATGGAATTCCACAAAAAGAAGAGCTGCTGCTTTTCCTATTACAGGGATGAGAATAGAAAAGCATTCTGGGCAAAAATAATAGTGTAGAATGTGATCATTATGTATACAATGTACCAATACATGTTCTTGGTAAAAAATTTAAAAAAAAATAGTGTAACATAGTCACAAAGAATATTTATCAGATAGAATTCAGTCAGATTACTATGGAAATAAAAAATACTGTAAACAAAATATAAAAATTATAAGGCAAGAGACTAAATTGTCCTTACCATTCTTTTTCTTGTGCATTCCAGAGTTTGACCATTCTGCTTCTAAATGCAGCAAATGTATCCCAAAGCTCTCAACATATATCTTTTGTACTTTGCATGTCTTAGGCACCTTCCTCTTAACAGTCCTACCTGAAGATGAAATCAAGGATAAAGGAGCTAAAATAAGTTCTATTTAAGATTATGTGACTAATAAGAAAGCAAAATTCGAAGTCTGAATTAAAGACAAAACCTAGCTTTTCTTTTAATACCAGCACTTCTGAAAGATTGTCATTAAAATACCACTAAAGGTAGAAGAGAGTATGTATGGATGCCTGGGAGATTTGTAGGCATATATATTCAACATCAACATTATTTATGGTTCCATAATGTAATGACGATAGGTCTTTTTTAAATGCTGAGGTTGTTGTATTGTTTTGTTAATTTAGACTTTGTATTAAATTGTGTAGAAGATTCATAGCCTATTATCTCGGAATGGGTAAAACAGCACATTATGCTGCATTATCTGGATGACTGACCCATTGTAAATTATCTCACTATGGTCCCAACAGCTCTTATGTTAGAATCTCCAGCATTTCCTCAGTGTAAACCAGGGGTATTTCTTACAGTTATTTCCCCTGAATTTTTCTGCTTATTGTGAATTAACCAACAGCAGTGATCTTTCTGTACATCTAGATTCTGATTGACTCAACAAATAATGTACTCTAAAATTACATAGCTTTGAAAGTAGTTTGTAATTACTGTGTTACAGTCAAAACTCAAAGAAGTCTTGTTGCGTAACTAAGGCATGTACTGTATTAGGTATGTGCTTTATAGAAACAGTACTTTTTATTTTTTTTAAAGAGAGATTAGGGTCGTAAAGGGAGAGAAAAAGCAGCAGGTTTTTTTGGTTATCATGTAGCAGTATTGCCATTTGTGGGGTTTGGGAGAATTTAATAACAAGGAGATAAACTAAGAAGCTGGGCATAGTGGTACGCATCTCTAATCCCAGCATTCTGTAGCCTGAGGCGGAAGGATTGCCCTGAGTTCAAGACCACCCTGGGCTACAGAGCAAGTCTCTACCTCAAAAAGAAAAGAAAAACACAGAAGTCAAGAGTGCTTTCTAGCTGGGCATGGTGGCTCATACTTGTAATTCCAGCACTCAGGAGGCTAAGGCAGGAGGATTGCCATGAGTGTGAGGCTAGCCTGGACTACATAGTGAGTTCAAGATCAGCCTGGACTACACAGTGAGACCCTGTCTCAAAAAATTAAAAAACAAAAAAAAGTGTTTTCTAATCAATGCTGATGAAAGAATTCCTTTTTTTTTTTTTTTTTATAGAAAAGTACGATCATTATTTGGTGATTAAGGATAGCTTGACTAGTTTGTTCTCTTCCAAGTTTCTAGATGTATCTGCAGAATCATGTATTTAGGCAACATTTTGGTGAGAAAATCAGTTAAGCTAATGGTATAAAAATAGGGGAAAACAGGGGCTGGGGATTTAGCTCAGTGATTAGAGTGCTTGCCTTGTAAGCACAAGGGCCTGAGTTCGATCCCCGGCACCACAAAAAAAAAAAAAAAAAAAAAAAAGGGGAAAACAGACCATGAGAAGAATTCTTTTCATTATTTTAAATCATTTGGCAAATTTTAAAACTTAGATTATTTTAAATTAGTTATAGTAACTATGAAAATCTTTATAGATGTTAATCTTTGTAAACAGAGTTGTTTTCATTTTTGTCATTTTTTAAAAGGCTTTTCTGGTATAATTTTTCTTACCAAAAAAAGGTTTCTTTCTCAAGAAGTTTATTTTTTAAATATTCTGTGTTTTCTTTATTTTTTAGATGATAGCATTTCTGCTGCAAGTACTTCTGATGTTCAAGATCGCCTGTCAGCTCTTGAGTTACGAGTTCAGCAACAAGAAGATGAAATCACTGTGCTAAAGGCTGCTTTAGCGGATGTTTTGAGGCGTCTTGCAATCTCTGAAGATCATGTGGCCTCAGTGAAAAAATCAGTCCCAAGTAAAGGTAATTAAGTGGCTTGTAAAGTAACATTTTACGACATTTGCAGCATTTTCTTTGAAAAGTAAAATTGGAAATATGCAATTGTTTTCTCTTTTGGATTACTTGTAATTACATTTTATTTCTTTATTCTCAAGAAATGCTGCAAGTCTATTCTTTATTATTTTAAACTGAGAACTTTTGTGTAATACCACACATTGCTCTGGCTTTTAGGTCATACTATTTGTATGAAGTTAGAATCTCCCAACTAGATAATACATTTACTGAGCAATTTGCTGAGGTAATAGATTTACTGAATCATTTTGTTTCTCCCATTTCGTCTTAAATAAAGAACTAGATACTCATATATTTAAAATCAGTTCTATTTTTACAGAAACACGATTGAAATTATTTTAGTTTCAGAAACTCTGTCCTAACCCCTCTGTATTCGTTAGTCAACAGAAGCCTGGTAAAATTAATTTAAACTCTGCAACATGTTCCCATCCCCAGTACAATGGGAATTACAACTTCCAGGTAACTGGGAGTTTTCAAGGTTGAAAGAAACAGTCCTTGGGACCATGTTCTGAGTTTGAAACAAATACGGCCTTTTTCTTCAACCACTAAGAATGTAAAATTCTTCCAAATTAAGCATTTGAATATATCATTTCACATCTTTTACTGAATTCTTGGTAGACTAGATAAGGACTGGCATGATTGTCTTTATTTGGACAATGGGAAAAGTGAGGATGTATATTTGCTTTTCTCCTTGTTGCAATAAGTAAATATAAATCATTAACCTAGTGAGGAGTCTACATACCTCCCAGATTCTAACTAGGTAAAAGGTAGTATAGTTGACCAGGATACAGGAAGCAAATCTGGAATAAAGATTGTGAATTCAGGTTTTGACTGTTGTGTTTGAGGCATATATGGTATATGAATAGGTGCATGCAGATAGTGAAATGTAGGTTTAGAGTTCATGTTAACTTGGTTAACAGAAAGAATTTGGGACTGTTCAGGTTATGGGTGAGAGTTAAGCAGTAGAAGGAGTTTGTAAAATGAGAAGAAAGCCTAACATAGTTCCATCTGGGAACTCCAACACTGCAGCATAACGAAGAGTGATTCCTGTTACCAGCTGCTACAGAGAGAGGTCAGATAAACCAAAAACTCAGAAGTGATCATTTGATGCTTCTAAGAATATTAGAGTGCTCACTCCGGCAGCACATATACTTGTAAGAATATTAGAAACATCTTCAGAAATTTTTAGTGGAGTAATGGGATTGAAAATAAAATTCTAGTATTTTGAGAAGAACTGTGGAATTTTTCAGCAGGAAATACAGCCACTCTTAAAATATTTGAGTGGGGAAGATTGGTAGTGAATAGAAGAATGTGATAAATTGAAAGCCAGTTTTAATTTGTAATTTTTGTTTTCAGTTTTTATTTATTTTGTTGGTTCTGGGAATCAAACTCAGGACTTTACACATGCTACAGAAGCATTGTACCACTGAGCCACACCCCTAGCCTCTTGTAATTTTAATTTTTAAGATGTTAAAGATTTGTTGAGGACAGAAAGACAGCAGAGAGGAAATGATGTTGGTGGTGGATTGTAGTTGGTGAAGAAAAGTTCCTGAGAGCTTGAAGGGATTTTAGAGCAGGTAAGAAACTATTACTCTTAGAACTAAGACTACTGTCTGAGATAGAATGAAGAGGTTGAAATAGTCACACTTATCAGGACTGGAGGTTTCAGTCCTATGAGGAGACAGTGATAACTCTTAAGAGATTAAGACAGGTGTTGGGTGGTAGAAAAAAGAGATTGACTGTTTGAACTGGTTAGAGTGGAGAGTGGGAAACCATAAATACATGGAAGAAGAGCTGAGCGACTCTGAGAATATGGAGATGAGAAACTGGTGGGGAAGAATGGGGGAGCACTGTTCTGCCTGGTGTTGTGACTCCAGCCCTTTTACCACTTATCTTCAGGCACTCTGGACCGACCTACATGTTAATAGTGGAGAATTAGAGGGTGGAATTAATCTTTTCTGTTAATGATAGTAGGGTAAATGCATCAATAATAAGGTATAAGGCGTTTGAAAGTTTGCCAAAAGGCTTTTGGTAGAAACTATTTTGGATAATGTTATATTATGGTTTTATAATTTTTTTAAAACCAACTTTGAAGATCTAGCTAGGAAAAAGATTTGGTTTGCTTATAAATTGATTTTTTGGGGGGTATGCCGGGGATTGAACTCAGGGCCTTGCACTCGTCAGGTAAGTACTCTACCACTAAGCTAGATCCCCAACCCCAAGTTTATCCTTCTTTATGGTAGATTTTTATACATGGTCAATAAAAATATTTCTGTAAAATTGTAATTATCATCATGATAGTCAAAAGAAATATTCTCAGGTTGAGAAACACAAAAACCAATATAGTACATTTAGAAGCCTTTGAACACCATTACTTAAAAAGAGATTTTTAGGGGCTGGGGATTTAGCTCAGTGGTTAGAGTGCTTGCCTTGCAAGCACAAGGCCCTGAGTTCGATCCCCAGCACCAGAAAAAAAAAAGAAAAGAGATTTTTAGATTATTAGGAGCAGAATGAGGAACCAGGTCAGTTAACATGTATGGGCAAACTTTGTGTAAAGAGGGAAGAACAGGGGTTGGCCATTTAGCTCAGTGGTAGAGCACTTGAGTTTGATCCCCAGCACCACCCCGCCCCTTCAAAAAACAGAGGGATGAACAGGTTTCTGTAGTTTATAATGTATGTTATATATGATACACACACATGCACAGTATGTGCCCAAAAAATGTATACACACTTCAGGAAAAGAAAAAATTGTATAAATATTTTAATACTAAATTTACTGAGATATCTTGAGATTAATACAAGTTACCTTTGGCCTCTACAATTACAAGAGGTGCTCAGAGTGGTGGCCAGTAGGTTCCAGACGTTCATTAGTACAGCGAACTGCTGCTTCGGTAACCTTGGTCATTGAGACTGCCACACCATACATTTTCAGTTTCTTCTCTATAGGCCAGCAGTGTAGTGGATTTTCTGCCATATACGACATCCTCTTGGGTCCCCCATATGAAGGTGCCGCCATCCGTTGAAAAAACATCACACTAACTTATTTTCCTGAAGTGTGTATACATTTTTTTGGCATAACGCGTTTCCTTCCTTCCTTCCTTCCGAGTCTACATATGAAGTCCTGCAGTAAAAAGTGATATAGTATTTGCTTGCTAGCTAAAATATTTTTAAATATATTTTTAATTGACACATAGTAATTGCACGTATTTGTAGGATACAGATATTTCAGCACATGTATACACTGTGTAATGGTCTGGCCAGGATCTGTCACCTCAGACATTTATCATTTCTTTGTATGGGGAGATTCCATATCTCAGTAGTTGTTGTGAATAGTGCTGCAATAAACATTCAAGTGCAGATGTTTCCCAACACACTAATTTCATTTCTTATGGACTTATATCCAATAGTGGGATTGCTGGATCATCTGGCAAATTTTTTGAGGAACTTCCATACTGTTTTTCCCAATGACTATTCTGATTTACATTCTCACACTGTGTTAAGAGTTTCTCTTTCTGCATCCTCAGCAGCATTTGTTAGTTTTTGTCTTTTTGATAATAGCCATTCTAACTGGGTGAGATGATAGCTCATTGTGGCTTTGATTTGCATTTCCTTGATGATTAGTGATGTTGAGTATTTTCCTACATTTTTAAAAGATTATTTTAAATTATTCTGGTAGTCCTTAAAAATATTTTAAATTTTTTCTTCTGCTAAAACAACAGTGTATTTTAATCTTGTGTTACTTGATAAAAATTTAAATAATTTTTCCGCAAGTTTTATTTTCTAGGGTATTTCAATGAAGAATATCCTGAATATTTAAGGGAAGTTCAAAGACTGCTTTTTAAAAAATTCCTTAGATAATACTGTGAGTTGTGTAACACATCAGTTGTTAGGACCTACCTGTCAATGTCATGAAATATTGTTTAATAGCTATGATTATATTTCCCAGCAACAAGTTCTGTTTTCTAATCCGTTTCTGGTATCCTTATTTGTAATTCCTTTGTCTCTAAAGGACTAGGATTCACTTTGTTAGTGGCTTTTCAATGGAGAATTACTGTGCTCATTTCTGGAACAACAGAGCCACCTGTAGCTGCTACATTGGCACTTAAGTAGCTTCACTGTCGGCATTTGTGTAGAGCCTAAATTAGACCGACTGTCAGTTTTGATATTAAATATATTAATGGTTTAAAAATTTAGAATAAACAGTTTAAGCAAAGTATTTTCCAATAAATGAGATTTTTCATAAACTTCTTAAAATGTGATTATTTTATGGAGAATTTATATTTCTTCCTTCAGTTATAAAAAGTTGTTTCAGTTTTGTCTTGCGTGTGAGCTTTTTAACTCCCCTGTGAAATTAGAATTTCTACATACAGTCAGTTCCCCGTATCTGTGGGTTCCACGTCTGTGGATTCAGCCAACCATGGATCAAAAATATTTGAGGGGAGAAAACTAACTGTGGTGAAAACATAGAGGCTTTTTTCTTTGTCATTATTCTCTAAGCAATATAGTTAAACACTTATTCACATGACATTTATATTGTAGTAGATATTTTGAGTAATATAGAAACGATTTAAAGTATATAGGAGGGCATATATTGGTTATAGGCAAGTATTGCACCATTTATGTAAGAAACTTGAGCATTTGTAAATTTTGGTATCTGGCTTTGGTGAGTAGGGGAGACTCACGGGACCAATTTCCCACAGATGTGGAGAACTAACTGTATTCGCTGTCACATAAATTATTGATAAGACGGTGATCAACATCATCATCTCATTTACGTTTTCTAGGTGATTTTTCTGGAGAGTTCAGGCTAAACAACCCCCTGTGAATAGACAGGGAAAACCCTTTCATGAAGCTGTAGTTAGAAAGGTCTGTCAGCTAAAGACAGCTATTATAGTTTTGCTGAATTATGGTGATGTGGAGGACATGATTTGGCATCAGGTATGAATGTTAATTGTGTGTGTGTGTGTGCGCTAATGGCTTACTGAAATTTTTACTGCCACTTCAGGTAGTGTTAGCATTAAGTAAATGCTAAAATCAGAAACACACCTTACTAATCATTCCAGTATATTTATTTCTCTTTTAGTTTATCTTCTCCCATGCGCCAACAGTATTAAAAGCTAAGCCTTTTATGTTTCTTCATCATATTGTGCCAGATTCTTAACCAAGGTACAAAGTTTTACAAATAGCTTTTAAGATGGCCATTTAAATTACTCAGGTACCTTCTCTGCCAGAGAATTCTTTACATATGCACCAGTTGCAACTGAATCCTTGCCAAAAAGAGCATGGGGGCTACCTGGACTTTGAAACAGAAAGAAAGGCCTAGGAAACTCTTTGGCAGTTTTAACTGCCAAGAAGACAAATTATGCCACAGCTGGTGCCTGGGAAACTCATTAAGACCTTTTGGGGGTGACCAAGTGAGTGTAACTTGAGATTATAGCCCAGTGGCATTATGTGAAGACGAGCTATTAGTACACAGTTCTGTAGAAGTAAGAGTCAGATTTATCTGAAGGCAGCAATTAGTTATTAAAACCAGAAAACTGTTGGTAACCAAAGATAGGGAGCATTATAATTGTCACTTGAGAAATAGGTGAACCCAAAGGCAAAATTGAAATGTGGGGGTTAGTTCTCTACAAGAAACACTATGTAGAACCTGGGATACTGTAGATGTAGAATTATGTACAATCTGTATCATTGGCTCCTATCCCAGATAATATTAGAAAGAAGGCAGGGATTGTCCTAGGTTTGCCATAAAGGTTGTTAACATCAGATTGAAGTTTCCACATATTTTAATAAAAGAAAAATATATTGAACATTTACAGTATTAAAAATGTATTACAGTAAAAGATATATTGTCGTCAGTCCCTCCCAAAAGCACCCCCCCAAACACACCTCTCGAATCATTCTTGCCACTTTCTGAAGCTGTTCTGGAAGTCCTCATTCATGTCTTTAGTTGTGTTGTTGTGGCTGCCTCAGTGTACTGAACTGATTCAAAATGTTTACCTTTCATAGCTGTTTTGACTTTGAGGAAAAGCCAGAAATATGGTGCTAGGACCAGTGAATAAGGTGAATGAGGACACACCGTAATATTTTTATTTAACAGATATTGCTGTAAACAGTTGATCAGTAAGGGGTGTTCAGAAAATATTGTGAGTGTTTGAATAAAATTTATTACAATAAATGATGCATTGCCACTAATCTCCTCAAAATACTCCACCTTGCTTTGAACACATTTATGCCATTGTTCTTGGCAGTGTGTCTTTTGCTGTAATAAGGTTTTTTTAAATTTAAAAACCCAAAATATTTTTCCATCACCCCAAGTTACATTTATCATAATGGAAAGTATGAACCTCTTTAGTGGAACCATTAAGCTAAAATGACTGATAATTGTGGGTGGGGGATATGGGGAAGTCACTCCTTATTTTGACAGAACCTCACAGATTTCTAAATTGTTTTTTGTGGATAGAAAAATATTGGTGCCTCAGGCAAAGCGGCAGTTACCATTTACAGGGTGTCATTGCTCCCTGAGAGTTACAAGCTTTGTCATTTCTGCCAGGAGTTGAAAGGATAAAGAGTACATCTTCCTGTGACTGAGGAAGAATAAAAGAATACAGAGATGATTCCAAATGGAGAAGATAAAATTTCACAGAAAATTTGTAGTTCTCATTCATTCTTCTGAAAATATGAATTGACAGATTTAGAAAAGTAGCAAGGAGCTTGAAAACTAAATGAACCAATGACAGAGGTATACATTTGGAGCCATAGAGCATGTAATAGGAAATCTGAGATAAATAAACAATTTTGAATATCAGAGTTCTTCATCGTGGACCATCTTTACCCTTAATTAAAATTTTGTTAATCCTTTGAGACATTAGAAATTATTTCTTTGAAATGTTCTGTTTTTTTGTCTTGTCTTGGAATTGTTTTAAAATTTTATTTGTACATCTTTTTTGACATTTGTATTTGTTGCTCCTGTGTGATTATAAGTGATTTGAAGGTAAGGACAGTTTCTTAGTAGCGTAGCTTGTCCTGGGATGGCTCGATAAACACTTGTTAAATTGGATGCAAGAGAAAGAAAATTATAGAAATAGGAAGCCATGATGAAAGAAAATTACAGTTTTAGAGGGAGGAATTGGAAAAAAAGAATAAGAGGATATTATGTGTGGGAGTAGCAAACAGGATTTCATGTTTTAAGCCTTGTAATATGCAAGTATTGTGAAATTCATTAGTACAGTATAATAGGACCACTTCTGTTTGCAAACAATTCGGTTAGCAAACAAAAGAAATTGGCAAAATTTTGCTTCTTTTGGCAGGCTCTGCATTGGATAACAAATAGAGTCATCTTCCCCTGCACAAACACAAATGCAGCCATCTTCCCTCAAGTCGTAAAACCAATTAGTAATACCACTCTTCATAAACCGAATAGTGGTATTAGTAAAGGCACTACTACATTTAGGAACTGTCAGGCTAAGGTGTCAAAAAGATCATCTGCTTGAACCTTGTAATCAAGGAATATAAACCATAATGATTAGTATTCTTATGATAAAATAAAGTATAAATGTTTTCATTGGCCTCCAAGCCTGATATGGTGTTTTCCATTTTGTTTAAAACTAAATTAGTACCTTGTGGTTTACAGACTTTTAGCCTAAATGTCTTTTATTTCAATCTGGCTGCTGCTCTGAAATAGAACTACTTTTGTGCCTTTGGTCCTTGGCAGTGACTGTTGCTTCAAATCTTAGTCTAATCTTTGAGAGGTTTATGGCTCTGGTTTTATCATACCCAGTCCCAGGGGAGGTGTTATGTCCCATCTGTCCCCCTTGACACCCTCCCCCAAACCACACACTTACATGCACATGCATACAACTAATGATACATTCCAGTTATAAATAAATTTGTGTAACTACGTTAATTGGGTTTTTTTTGTTTGTTTCTTCCCATTTAAGTTTCTCCTAGTCTACCACTTGAACTAAATCCCCAGCCCCCATGCTTGTTAATTTTCAGTCATACTTTTTCTTTCTTTTTGTCGTAATGGGAATTGCACCCAGGCCTTGCATATGCTAGGCAAGCACTCTACCAGTGAACTCCATACAACTCTAGACCCCCATTCATTGTTTTTGAGACCTGCTTTTCATCAGCACTTTTGTCTCTTTTTGTTTGTTTCTAATTTTTCAAGCATTTTACATGATAAAGATCATTCAAGTAATAATTGCACGGGGCTGGGGATTTAGCTCAGTGGTTAGAGTGCTTACCTAGGAAGCACAAGGCCCTGAGTTCGATCCCCAGCACCAAAAAAAAAAAAGTAATAATTGCACAGCCTTTTCTGTGGGTTATAAAAATTGTTATTACTCTATGGATAAACCATATACACTTCGTAATTGGCTTAGTAATTGGAAACTTTCTGTTAAATAGTAAAAGGGAAGCCATTATATATACATATACCTTGAAATGGCTAGTCAAGAGATGTATTGTCTTTTTAGAATAAATATCTGGGATATGAATAGAAAGTTTGCTGAAGCTGATCAAAACTGTCAGGCATGTGCTGCCATTTAATCATGACAGTGAATGATAATTCCACAAAATACCTTAAAAAAGGTGTGTGTACAATTCAGTGACATTAAATGTATTGATATTGTTATGCAGCCATCACTAGAATCCATCTCTAGGACAGAAACACTGTATCCATTAATAATATAAAATAAGTGCAGCAGCAGAAGGCTGTAATCCTGGCTACCTAGGAGGCTGAGGCAGGAGGATCACAAATTTGAGGCCAGCCTGGGTAACTTAACAAGACTCTGTCTGAAAAAAAAAGTTAAGGGGTTGGGGATTTAGCTCAAGTGGTAGAGTGCTAGCCCAGCAAGTGCAAGGCTCTGAGTTTGATCCACAGCAACCCCCCATGAAATAGTTAAATAATAATAATTAAAAAAAATTCCCATTCTCTCCTCCAGCAACTACTATTCTGTTGTGTTTCTATTTATTACTGTCTGCTCTAGGTTCCTCATTTAAATGAAATCATATAATGTTTGTCCTTTTGTGACATTTACTTAGCATAATGTCATTAAGGTTCATCTGTATTGTATAAGACTGAATAATATCCTGTTGTATGTACATACCACATTTGGTTATATATTCATCCATAGGTGAATATTTGGCTTATTCCTACCTTTTAGCCATTGTGAATAATGCTGTTACAAACATTAGTATCAAATATCTGTTCAAGACTCTGCTTTCACACCTTCTAGAAATATTTCCAGAAGTATAATTACTGGATCATATGATAATTCTATATTTAAATTTTTGAGAAGACATCATAATGTGTTCTATAGCAGCCGAACCATTTTACATTCTTACTAGTAGTGTACAGAGTTCCAGTTTCTCCACATCTTTGCCAATATCCCCTCACTCATTTTGTTTATAATAGCTATCCTCATGGGTGGGATTGGGGGGGGGGTTGAGATCAGTTCTGGGGCAGCTTGCTCACTAGTTCTAAACACTAATAGATTTAATTTTTAAAACTCTGATCTTTGGGAATATTTTGAAGTTTGAGAAAAAAAATTCTTCTTAACTATCTTTAGGACAACCAAGCCTTCGAGAAGCTATTTCCATGTCCTGTATAACCAATGGAAGTGGTGCAAACAGAAAACCGACTCACACCAGCTCAGTCTCAATTGCAAGAAAAGAAACTCTATCATCTGCTGCTAAAAGGTACCCATTTGTAAGGGGGAAAATACTAACACTGCAAAATTGTATGGCCTAATATATCAATCAGTCTGCTTTTGAAAAAAAATAGGAAATAGAGCTGTGTGAGAGTCAGATGAACATGCTCTTTAAATTTTTTGTGAATGAGATCTTTAGCTTATGCACAGTTTATATCATACTTGAGTTTTAGTATGGAAGCTTTTCATTTTTACTAAAGAGAACAATTTCATTTTCTGGTTTCTTTTCGTTTTTAATTGTTTCTTTCTCTTTAGCAAGAATTTATTGGTAACTATCATTATACTTAATGAAATTATCCATGAATTTTCCTTAGCAAGAAATATATTTGATACAGATCTACATTCAGAATATATTAATGTGTTGTGACTGCTTGTTAGAGGAAGGTGGACAGGAAGCTGTGGAATTACTGAAATATAGAAATTTCAGTGGAATACAGATTTGGATTCCTCATACAGTATTCTGTTCATCAGTTAATTGATGGAGATCATTTCCAATAAAACTGGTTGCAGGACTTTGCCCCTTTTTTGAAATTCCTAGCAAATTATCTCAAGAGACCTTAAGATAACAACTTTATAATCTTAAAACAGTTTTCTTCAAACTGTGTGAGGGAAAAATCCTTAAGAGAATAATGTGTAACAATGTGCTGAAAAATAAACTAATGCCAATAACTAATGCCAGTGACTGAATTTTTCAAAGTGTGAAATTACATGTTTAACCAAACAGGTGACTACCAGAATGGCAAAGAAATAAGATCCTCAGTCCTTTTAAAAATTCTTTATAAAATTTAATCTTTTAAGTCATTGTTACAGAATCTAGACTTTCCCTTTCAAAGAATGCTAAAAGTTGCTACCTGTGTTCCACTTTCAGGAAAAAGGAGCAAATTATAAGTTAAACAAATTCAAACTGGAAAATATTAATGCCATTTTAAAATAAATTTCCATGTTGGATCCAGTAACAGTTCAGATTTAGCCCATTAATAAATATAGCTGTTGTGCTATTGCTGTGTAGTAATCAGTACTATGCACAATAGTGAGTCAGTAAATCTAAGACCAGCTGAGTTTGTTACGGTACAGTGCAGGAACTCCGTATTTTGCTTTTAAGTAACCTAGAAGAAAAATTCTTGTAAGTTGTCCTGGGCCCACATGAAACTGGTGGTCCATAATTCAAGATAGTTTGAAGACTGACAAGAAAGAAGTAATTTCCAACTCTGTTTTGTTTTTGTTTTTAATTTCAAAGTTCCTGTAATATTTTTGAAGTAAATTTTCTTAGCATATAGTTTAAAAAAATTTAACATGAAGTCAATAATCAGTGACCAGTGTGAAGTCAGAAAGTAATAGAACTAAATCAGATTAGCAAATGTCACTGCCAAAATGATATAAAAGTTTTTACTAGTATATGACAGTTAAATTGTATACACTATGTATATTTGTTTAAGGTGTTTTCGGAACATACATCCTTATTGATTGTGCGCCCTGTGGTAAAATTCCAAAATGTGCTTTGATTAAGAACTGTAGACAGTTGGTAGTTTTCTCCCATTTCAACACTGGAATGGAAGTCTTAATTCCATCTACTTTGTAACATTGTCATGAATGTTTGTGCTGTACAAGTACTCTCTTTTCTGGTACAGTTAGGAATGGAAGGTAGTTCGCTATTAAGAGTCAAAATGTAAAGCCATAAATATCTTTAAATATAACTAAATGCTAAGCCTTCTACCCCTTTTCTAAACATGAATCTCTGATCAAATTCCTTGTTGATGCTTGCATAAAATATGCCCATAGATAAATTTTCATAATTTTTGTTTGATTTTTAATGGGAGTAAGAAGTTAAAAACCTGGCAAAATAATCCAGTAGTTAGAATCTGTCTCTTTTTCTACAGTTTAAAAAAAGTTGTCTCACTTCAATTTAATAATTTTTTAAATATTTAAGTCATGTTTAATCTTTCTAGAGCATTCAACTTAGTTTTCCTAGGACTTTAGAACTTGTGGTTCTCTTTCATATGTATATTTTGTCAATTTTCTTTGTATTAACTTACATAATTAAAATAACTGACATAAACGGGTTTGAGAGAAACATAAACTTGGGTAAAATTAAACCTCAGTTGATGAGGCTGAGGATGTAGCTCAGTGGTAGAGCATTTGCCTACCAAATGAAGGCCCTGAGTTAGATCCCCAGCACTGTCAAAAGATGAAGGGAAAAAAAAAAACTTGATGGGAGCAGAAGTATACAGAGGAATTAGGGAATAATCTGTTAAATAATGAGCATTAGTGTACTTTGGGCACTGTCATTTAGCTTCCACAGGTAATAGAAAGTGTCACTAGTCCTCTAATTTGGGTAAGTTGATGTCAGTTAAGAGAGCTTTTATTCTCTAAAATTTGCCAAGACGACAAAACTCGTCAGAGGTAAATTCAGTCTTCACTGAAGATTTAATAGCTTCCAAAATTTACAAAGAAATATTTTTTTCCTTATTGAATAAAAGCAATATAAAACCATATTGGCTGTATGATTTAGAGGTTTGAATTATATAATGATCACTTTTTTATCATTTGATTTTTTTTTCATTTGTTTAAATATGTGTTGTTCCATGTTATACTTTATTTTACAGTGGTACAGAAAAAAAGAAAGAAAAACCACAAGGACAGAGAGAAAAAAAAGAGGAATCTCATTCTAATGATCACAGTCCACAAACTCGAGCATCACCTTCTCCCCAGCCCTCTTCACAACCTCTCCAAATACACAGACAAACTCCAGAAAGCAAGAATTCTGCTCCCACTAAAAGGTTTTAACTGTCCCCGAGTACAGAGCTAGGGAATGGTTGTAAAGATACCTAAATTCTGTGACTTTGGAAAAAGTTGATTGCCATGGATTCCAAGAGAGAAGCCTGATGGCTTTTTTTTTTTTATTCTTTGTTGCTGTAATCTGTATGTTAGCACATTGTGGAATAAAGATTTAAGGTCAGAATTTCTTAGTTAAAACTGGAACAGAAATTAAGTTGTAAACAGTCTGGTGAAAGGCACAAATAGCCTACTTTAAAATGAAAACGATACTTTCATAAAATTACGGAATACTTTTAATTTATAAATGGTTATGTATAAACTTATAGCCATGGAGGGTTGGGGATTTAGCTCAATGGTAGAGCATTTGCCTAGCAAGTGCAAGGCCCTGAGTTTAATCCCCAGCACCCGCCCGAAAAAAAACCAGACTTACAGCCATGGATAGAAAATGGCCATATATAACAATCCTCACCACATTTTGGCATCATTACAACCTTCAACTTGCAAAGGCCCTTCTCAACAAATAGCTCTTTGTTGTGGCTGCATTTCAGTTTCAGTTTTGGGTCTTGGGAGGATAAGTTCTTGCTTGATTAGAGAAATGAATCCATTTCACCTGGTCTTTTCTATGCTAAGGCTTGCTTGAGGGCTTCTGTATCCATAATAATTAATATTTTTAAGTTGTAAGAGGGGGAGAAGGGAAAAACATTCTAACAGTATGTGTGAGCCTGAATTGAGGATCTAAACCTGCATGCTGGGAGTTCACTGCTACAGCTACCTTGTAATCAAATATTGAGACCAATTTAAGTAAATCTGCCTGTTTTAGAAATGCTGTTCAAGTTTTATCATCAGATACATTTTTTACAATTATACTTCTGCTTAGAAATCTTAGGAAACTATTAAACCATTCCCAGAACTAGATAAGATTTTAATAAAATAAATGACAACCATTCCTAAAAAGACTTATAATACATTTTTTGACCAGTTTAATATTTTGTGTCAAGTCTATAATGGAAATTTGGAAAACCAAAATACCCTTCAGTTGATTGATGCACACTTACCATTTATAAAATGCTTTGTCTGTGTCTTACACAGATTTTATGCTATCTAAATGATTTTTAATTCTTCTGCCTGGTCACTTGTGGAGTTTTTCTTGAATATAATTTTTTAATGTTATGCAGCTTCGGATTGTGTGTGGTTAAAGGCGACTTTTTTATAATTAATCTCTTTAAGGTTCTGATTTGACTTGGTGTCTTCTTTGTCCCAGAATCTTTTTTTCAGCTTGAGATCTCCTGGAAATGTGCTTGCCCTTCTAAATTGCTCTTTGGATATACTATTGCAAAAAGTATTGAAGACTGGATGAGTTTTAGGATAGTTAACAATGCAACCAAAAAGTCATTTATAAATCAAAAAATTTCAGTTACAAATATAGGGAATCAGCACTTGTAATATCACATTTTTGTGTGTCAAGTCTTATTTTAGATCATGGATAAAACTGTCTCTGAAGATAAAACAGGAGTTTCACTGTTAGTCTTGCCATTTAAAAATTGTCATTTGTACCAAATATAATTTAATTATATTAGGACGTAATTGCATAAAAAATGAAAATGGTAGATTTGGAATTCAATGCCTATGAAAAAATTCCTATTTTTTTTAACTACCAGTTACAAGAGTAGCCAGGGGTGGTGGCATGCTCCTGTAATCCCAGCACTCTGGGAGACTGAGGGCAGGAGGATCACAAGTTCAAGCCCACCCTGGGCAATTTATCAAGACCCTGTCTGAAAATAAAAATGGGCTGGGAATGCAACTCAGTGCAAAGGCCCTGGGCTCATTATCCAGTATTGCCAAAAGAGAGAGAAATATTCTGAGAGATTTAAGCAAATGGGTTTCTGATAACAAGAAATAAAAAGGTGTATAGAAGGGGCTGGGGATTTAGCTCAGAAGTTAGAGTCCTTGCTGAGCAAGTGTAAGGTCCTGAGTTCAATTCCTGGCACAAAAAAAAAAAAAAAAAAAGGTATAGATTTCTTTTTTCAGGTAGGATTTTTTTCTAGTGACTTTTTTGAATAATACTGAACATTATAAAACAGACTTGGTCATTGCCTTGTTTAACTCCTTTACTCATCCAGGCAAAGCCTTTCAACTAATCCTTCTTTCTCTTTTCTGGATTAGCTTTAAGAAAGTGTTAATTGCTGCTTTTGTGTTCTGTTTAAACTGTCACTTACGTGTCATTGATACTCAGAATTTTTCTCTAAGAAATTCGTATGTTTCTCCTAGCATAAAACGACCAACAACAGCTGAAAAGTTACATAATTCATGGGAAAATTCAGATGATAATCGTAATAAATTACTGAAAACACCTTCAACATCAAAATTAATATCGAAAGTTACAAAAAATACAGACAAGTAAGTAACACTTTTTTACATCTGAAAACTAATAGTTCTATTGTATTTGTATGTATAATTATATATGTCTGATTTGAATTTTTTAAATCTACAACTATAATTTATGTACATTATAATTTATGTAATTTTTAAATTCTAAGTTTTTTTTTTTTTAAGTCTTCTCAGAAAAGCTGTGTCTTCCTGTTAATGTTCTCCAAGTCAAATAGTAAATTTCAATCCTGTAAGATTTGGGTACTTTTCTTATGTTCTTTTTATGCTTTTACTTGTTTAAGTGCTCTGGTAGGTTATTTATTGTTTTGTAAAACTGTGTACATTAGTATTTGATGCCAGTGAGAAATTATAAAATACTGATACCTGAATTTCATCTCTAGGAGATTCATCTAGGGTGTGGGCAGAGGCATCAAAGTTTTGCCTTTTCTTCAAATGACTCTAATGTTCAGTTATATAAAATTGTAAATATATTCTTTGAATTCCTTTTTAGGCATAAAGATGTCATCATCAACCAAGGTAAATTAAACATCTTTTTAAAATATTTATTTTGCTTTTTCAGTTTAATGTCAGCGTACAAATTCAGTATATTTTATTAGCCCATAATAGTCAAAGAGATATGTGTTACTGTAGTTATTTAAGAAAATCTTCAGGGTTTTTTTTTTTTTTTGTAAGATATGTCATTTTTGTCTCAACCAGCAAAAATGTCAACCCATGAAAAAAACAGCCAAGGTAAGAATAAGCTACACGGTTGGTCACCTTCTAAATTAATTTCTTCTTGGGTCTCTTATCTGGCTTTTCATTATTTCTTCTATCTGACTTTCCTCTTAACAAAGGAAATACGGTAATTGGAACTGGTGAATCCAAATGCTTTTTAAAGAAATCTATTTTATTTCTATCAGCTGTGAAGATTTAAGGTGATCAGAAAAATAAATGTAGCTTTATATAGAAGAATAAAATATGTTTTCGCCCTTTTACGAAAAAAAGTTATATCGCTTCTCAGCCTTTTGGCTAAAATCAAGTGTAAGAAAAAAAGTTATACTTAGAAAAGCCATTTAAAAGATAGATAAATTTTAACTTGATTTCCTGTCTTGTCACCTTCATTGCAAACAATTGCTCATTTCTTGACACAACACTGAAAATATGAGTCTTGCAAAACATTACTCTTAAATTTTTCTTTTATATGAATTATAATTTCTGGCTACTTGCTGCTGTTGGCTTGTTCTGACCAAAAAAGGAGAGCAGACTCTGTAAATGTATATTTAATTTAATTGCAAAGTAGGTAAATTTCATAATGATTTTTACATTCCCCTTCGATTGCCTGCAAGTTTAACTGAAGCATGCTGTTCCACATGGAAGCGTATCTTTTCTGTGCGTGCTTTTCACAGCTCATTTTTATATGTCATAGTTATCTTTGTTTTCTGGGCTATTTGCCAGCTACATTGTGGTTAAAATATTTGGTAGACATTTAACTTCATTTCTGTGGATTTTTACTTCCTTCAGTTCCAACAAAAAGAGAAATACTTATTTTTTGTTGCCTTTGGATCATTTGTTTGTATATAGAGATTGTAAAAGAGGTTGAATTTTGCTGGCATTCTTCTGTTATGCCTTAACTTTCTCCCCTCATTATAATAATTATATTAGTTATTAAACTAATTGTAATAAATCAAGTAATGATTTAGATGCTTTAAGGGAATTGAAATTTATCTACAAAGACATTGTTACTACATTATAAATTAGAAGTTTTTTCTTTAAATGGTAATATATCACAATGACACATGGTGGAAAGAGCAGTGAATGGAGAGTCGCTGTGTTTAGTATTTGGCCCTGTACCAGTGCTAGGTCTAATGACAAAGTCTCTGATGTTTTTCAGTCTGAAAATAATAACTGTAAAACTTACCTCCCATGACTGCTGAAGGATGAAATAATATATGAAAATACTTTAAAAGTAGAAAACACAGTAATTATAAGTATGTACTATTATTATTAAATGTTTCACTAAAGAGCTCAAATTTTGTAAGTGTAAATGATCAGTGTAAATGAGAAAGGACTGTTTGCCTTTTACTTGTGTTTGGTGTGTTCTTTAGAGGGAGAAAGGAAATTAAGATTGGTATATGAGAGTGGTTTGTGTTGATGACACAATTTTCAAAATCATTCAGGTAAACAAGTAAGGTATTTGAAAGGGGGAGGATTTTGTTGTAGAAGAATCACTGTTTTAGCCAGTGCCTGGGAAGAAGGATGGAATGAAAAGTTGGGGAAAAATGTAGAAAAACAAGTTTGATTCTGTTACAAGAATTTTACCTTAAAAATATTGTCCCAGATGTTGAAAATGGATGTCATACGTTGCTTACATTGAAATGTGAGGCTGTTCCTTTGCTGCTATAATCACTCTATCCTAACTGGAGAATAGATCGAATCATTGGAGGGTGCCCAGAAGAGCTCTTCTTCAGTGTGTCACACTGTTCAGGCCTGACAGTGATTGAGGCAGAGGCTATAGAAAAAATAGACGGGTTCTGGATAGTTTGCTGGATAGGTGGGGTATGAAAAGTAAGCAGTAAAGGGAATCTGTGAAGACTAGCTTAAACAGCTAGGTAAGTGGCATCTGCTGAAATAAGAAAATTTTGAGTAGTAGATACGTGGAAAAGAATCGGAATGTGGTTTTGCATAATTGCAGTTTGAGTTGTCTTTAAAATTTAACCTACATGTAGAGACATATAGCAAGCAACACAATACTAATGTTTAAACATACGAATTTTGGAGTCCAGAGACTGGTTTCATCATTGAATTGGTTATGAGAGCCTTGGACAGATTATTTTATCTCCCTAAGTATTTGATTTCTTATCTATAATTGATATAAAAAGCCTTCAGAGGGTTTTTGTAAAAATTAGTAAAGTGTTTTAACACAGTGCCTGGCATATAGAATGAGATAAATTTTGGTTAACAATATGAGTCTGGCAGTAAAAACTTTGCACTCAAATACTGTAAGATGAAAAGACAAACATTAAACAGAGGATCTTCATTTGCTGTAAGTTGTAGATCTACTTTTAAAGTTTGGTATTCCATGTGCATGGCACCTTTACAACACATTTTCTTATATTTGGGTTATGAATGCTAATACCTGTCTTTTTTGTAAAATCTTTTAAAAATATGATTTATTAATTTCTCTAGCTCTTTTTTGACAATGACAACTGTGACTTGTTCCAAGCCACCTGCTTTGATTTGGGAAGAAGCCTATTTACATTTGGTACATTTCGGTGAGTGGTAGCAGAGAAACTGCCTAAAAGGCCCGTGTCCCTCAGGCACCACTATGGTTAGCACGTAGGCAGAAAGCAGGAAGTAATGGTTACAAGCAATAGGAAGTGGAATGGGATACACACAGGGCAATGCCTGAGGCTAGTAGGTGTGAGGGGAAGGACAGACTATGTCACTAAAAATGAGGCTTGTACTACCCTAAATCTTCATCTGCATCCTGAAGCCTGAACCCTTTTTCATTACTATTCTCCTTAGTTCTGGTTCTGTTCTGGGCACAACAGAGATGAAATCCTCACACAAGTGAAAAATCGACTAAGTTTTGATATAGGAGCTGTAACTGTGGTTGTGTATCCAGTATTTCTAACATTGACTGACATTTTCTCAACTCTCCCTCCCTCTTAACCACTCCAGCATCTAGTAACCACCATTCTGCTCTACTTCTGAGAGAGCACTCTTTTAGCTTCCTGGTTATAAGTGAGATGATGCAGTACTTGTGTCTGTGCCAGGTTCACCCACATTGTTGGAAATGACAGACTTCCTGTTTTATGGTTTTAATATACCCATGAGTATGAGAAAGAGAGGGAGAAAGAAAAAGAGTAATATCTTAATTTATCTGTTTACACTTAGACTCATTCCATATCTTGGCTGTTGCGAATATTGCCACATATGAGTGCAGATATCTTTCAATACTGATTTCATTTCCTTTTAATGCATACCCAGTAGTGGAAGTGCTAGATCTCCAAGTGCCATCTGTGATTAACACACAATTAATTGGTTATATTACCTAAATGACTGAGGGCCCTGGAAAGCAATCTGCTTAAAGGGAACCCATCAATCACCAAATTCCACTCTTAATTCCTCTCACACTACTCCACCTCACTCCTCTAAGATTAGATTCATTCTTGTTTAATTACTAAATAAATGCAGTAGTATCCTAACTATACAGGTGTATTAAAATGGAAGACCAGTTATGATATCTTGAAAAATTGAGAACTAGTTGACTGTTAGTAAATATCTATCAAAAAATAATTTATTTAAGGGAAAGGGAAAAAAATTAAATAAACTTGCTGCAAATAGGGAAGGGAGTTGGGGGGAGAGGGAGGAAAACCAAGATATGTCATGTACAGATACAAAATAACGGTGTTGAATGTGGTCATTATGTATACAATGTACCAATACATGTTACTGGTAAAAAAAAAAAAATACTGAAAAAAATACTTTAAAAGTCATTTTGAAATTCATACTTTCTAAAATCCCATGACAATTTGTATAGCCAAATAGATTTTTTGTTTGTTTGTTTGTTTTTTGAAGCAGAGTCTATGTATTCTAGGCTGGCCTTGAACTCACTATGTAACCCACGCTGTCCTCAAACTTGCAGCAGTCCTGCCTCTGCCTCCCAAGTGCTGGGATTACAGGTGTGCACCACCATGCCTGGTGCCAAATAGTTCAAATAATTTATAAAATTGGAGAAGGAAAAAGCCCTGAATAATCTTGTTGTTCTGACAACTATTACAGTTTTGATATGTTTATTTACTCTCCTTTATCAGATATGTATTTTATATACTCATTCATTTAACAAGTTGGGGGTGTGTATTTGTTTTGGTTTTGAGACAGGATCTCACAACAGTTCAGGCTGGCCTTGAACTCACTATGTAGCCCAGGCTAACCTCAAACTCCCTGTGATCCTCCTGCCTCAGCCTCCCAAGTGCTGGGATTGTAACAAATATTATCGAATGTCTATTTTGTCAGGCCCTGTCCTCAACAATCAGGGTTACAGCAGTTACAATGTCTGAACCATGTAGAACATATTACGTAATTGAAACATACTATGTAGATAAAGCAGATGATAAATAATGAGTCGGGAGGTTATATATACTAGGAAAGAATAAGGATGATAGAGAATTGCCTTTTTATATAGGGAGGGCATTTCTGATATCATGAGCTCCCAGAAGCAGGTGAGGTATGTGGAAATTTGATAATCATAAATGGAGGAAGGTGAAAATATATAAGCCCTGGCCTTTTTTGCTGTATTAAGGAATAGCAAATAGGTCAAATTCCATGTGCCAAAGGAAATTGCGGGGGGGGGGGGGACTGTTCATCTCATGATGTTTTCCCTGTATGAGACCTTATTTTCAGTGTTCTCACATATGGTTAGGCTTGGATTAGATATTACTAAGGCCTTTTTGGTAACTTCACTAATTTGGCTTATAAACTACCTTTTAAAGAACTCAAATTCAGGTGCTTTGATTATGTATTATATTTTCTGATGTCTTTGCTCCAGGGATGTTTGGCCATAAAACCTGGTGACACCTGTGTAAACTAAGCATTGCATCTGAAAGAATAGCTGAAGTTTACCTGTAAGAGGATGTATAATAGTAGTGTCCTACGGACCCTGTATTATGTTTGACCTACTGAGATGGGTGCACAGTTTGAAACAAACCAAAAAATCAAATTAAACTACAGATAGTCTTTCCTTATTACTGAAGTGGAATCCAGAAATTGCAGTTCCAGAATTTAGGAAGGCAAATGTTAGTTAAGGAAATACCATACAGGAAAGGAAATGCCATATTTCTAAAAGACATATGTGCTTAGTTCTGATGTTTAGGTACCGGTCCATGTTAGTAAACTACATCTGAACTTCATCTGAGTTTTCTCTGTATTTTAAAAAGGAGACCTGTGTTAGTCCAAAATAATTGGTTCCAAAACAGTGTTTTCGTCGCTGTTTCTGAAGTTTTCTAAAGCAGAGATCTAGTGTCTAACTATTGTGGTGAGTAGTGGCCTGCTAGATTAAAATAAATTGAAAGGCTGTCCATTTTTTTGTTGTTGTTAGAAACCATCCCAACTTCTAAGAATATATGTTCTTGATGCCCTCTTTCTGTATCTTCACCTAAGAGGAAAAAAGCCCCAATGGCCTCCTCTGAATGTGGAGAATATGACTTTTCATAATAAAGACACAAGTCTTGTGCATATTTATTATATTGTGGTTAAAGCCTTTTCACCTATATTTTACCACAATAGTGCTAAACTAGAAAAAGTAATTAACTAGAAAATTTTCCATTCTTCAACCATGTCAGTTAACTGAGTTACTGTGCTAGTTAGAAATCTGTCTTGGGGCTGGGGATTTCGTTCAGGTGGTAGAGTGCTTGCTAAGGCCCTGAGGTTGATCCCCAGCACCCTCCCCCACTCCAAAAAAAGGAACTCTATCTTGTACAGATGGATGGCATTTAGACTCCATGTTGTACTGCTGACTATAAATTATTACTGTCTTTCAGAAGGATTTTGAAAAGAATTCTAAAACTTGGGATTAGGTTTAGCAGGAAAGAGGTATGATTGATCAGTGACATATGTTCCGAGACTGCTAGGAAAAGGCACCATCTGCTACTCACAGTTGCTTCTCAAAGGAACTGTTTTACCACAACATTCTATTGATCATTTCCTCTAATAATGCTTTTTGAGCTTTTCTAAAATTATGAAATACCTTAATCTTTCTAGGAACACATGCAAATAATATCATAAGCACCACATGCTGCACTGTGTTGACCACCCCAGTTTGTTCCATCTTCACATTCTGCTTTTATTGACTCAGGAATTTTTTTAAAGAAATAAAACATTAAAATTGAAGCTCTTATTTATCCTATTTAATCAGAATTTCATACACAGTTTTTTATTCTCTTTCCAGGGCCTCCTGATTCTTTTTTAATTGAGAAGGCAGAGATGGGGGGATAAGTGTTTTGACATCTGAAGTTTCTTTTTTTAGTTGGTGCTGGGGATCGAACTCAGGGCCTCATAGTTGGTAGGAAGCACCCTAACCACTGAGCCAAATCCCTAGACTTGAAGTTTCTTTTTTTGAATGTATTTTAAAATTTAAATCCAGCTTGGTATACTCAGATAAAATGAAAAGCCTTTTGATTTATTCACTGCTTAAAATACTTTTTCCTGGGAATATAAATATGTGAGTGATACAAGGAAGCTGTTAAAATATAGTCATATTTTGCCTACAGAAAAAAATAACATTATAGCAAGTCTTAGAAGTTTTATGTGTCTGATATTGTTGGATTAGGTTTCTTTACTGTCTTTTCCCAAAGAAAACCTTTTTCAGGCAGTAAAAATAATCTAAAATGTTCAATCAATTACTGAAGTAATTTTAATGATGATCAGTTATAAAAAGGAAAAAGATTAGCGAAGTCTAGAGTTGAGAAAGTTTAATTCTTACTAAACTGGCTTATTACTATAATTTGGTGCAAGAGTTATTAGCCAGGTGCACAAGACTTGGTTATATTTCCAGTGTAAGTTCATTAAGGGTCAGACACATATATTTTGTATCTTCATTTTGCTTCCATGTAATTAAGAATTCAAGAAAGTTTACCAGCCAATAGAACTCTGCCTGGAGAATTAAGAAAATTAAGGTAGCATTTTAATACTAGGTCAAATTTTAAACCTATGGAATAAGAGAGTTAAATTACATTCTTCTAACAACAAAGTGAAACCCTGTCTCAAAAGAAAGAAAGAAAAAAGGTTTTAGTCTTCCAAAAGTGTTGTCACTTTCTACTATAAAAACAGAGCTAGTATTTCTAACATCTTGTTTAGAAGATGTTAGACTTTAGAAGATGTAAGACTCTTTCAAAGTCTTATGATTTTAGAGTAGAACTGATTGTATCAGAGAAAAGTTGCAAACTAAGTCAAGATTCTTTCATTTTCTGTTTGCAGGAATTCTAGTTCAGCGGAGGTGACTTAGTTCTACAGATTGTAAAATACAAATAAAAATAAATTATTTTGGGAGAACGATGCTTTAAATTGTAGCATTCTAGAATTTCCAAAGGCTTTCTAGAGGTTCTAGTACTTAATTACACAAATAATTACTGATACAGTCCAAATCCCTGAAGTCCTGCTGTTGTCTCTGAAAGGCTTTATCTTTCATTTTTAAATTCTGAAGTCCAGAAATAAAACAGGTTGTACCAAAAAAGCACTAGAGGAACTGATCTTGGAAGCAGAATATGGCCGGTGCCATCTTCTGTGCTCTGCCTGAATTTTTCTTTTCAGTTTGTTACAATCTGTGAAAGATTAATATAGTTTGATAAATATCTTTTAAACATAAAAATAATAACCAGCTATTTATACATGAGCATGAATACTTTTTTCAGAACACTTGTGATAACATTTCTCAAAGGATGGAGTTTTGGTGAGGGAGTTTGGTGAGGATTTTGAAGTTTGGGACAGTGGGGCATGAGCAGCACACGGAAGGTACTAAGGTAGAAGCACAGAACCTGAGGGCACTGAAGGACAAGTTTTAGGAGGTGCAGGAAAAAGGATGCAGAAAAGAAAGTGAAACAGCAGATGTTTCAGGTGTTTGCCCGGCATTCAGTCTTCTGGGGTAATGGATGAGAAACCTTTTTCTTCTGTGGCATGGCCTGGTTTCTACCTGTTGAGATCCAGAGCTCATGCCAGTGCTGTTTGAGCTGTAAGGAAGCTGTTTTGTCAGTCCCTGGGCTTCTCTAAAGAAGCCTTCACTAGCCTGAGGGTTTCATAGCTGTCCGGACAGCTGTGTCCAATAGAATGACAACACACAGCATATATGTCATTTCAATTTTTCTGGTAGCCAAAATTTAAAAAGTAAAAGGACAAGATAGAGAGTTAATAATAAATAATAATAAAAGAGATGCTTTACTCTTTCCTCACATGAAGCCTTCAGAGTCCGGTGTGCATTTTACACTCCCAGTGTATTATAGTTCAAAAGTGAAATGTTTCCAGAATTATAAGTATTGAACAAAATTTTGGAAACCAGACTAAAATTATTTAACTTTTCTACCTTGGTTTCCCCTTTCCTTGAAAAGTAAAATGTTGGACTAGATGAACTATTTTAAGTTTTCTTTCATTTTCATCATTACATGTGTCTTTAAAAAAATGAACTAGGGTTTGGGATTTAGCTCAGTGGTTAGAATGCTTGCCTACCAAGTTCAGGACCCTGAGTTCGATCCCCAGCACCAGAAACAAAAACCCAATAAAAAAATGAACTAACAGCTTTTAAAATTAACACTATCCTACAGAATTTTTTAATTAATTATAAACTACTTTATCACTGATCAGATTCAATTCAGAATATTTATTTTGAATATAAACTCTAGTAAGTACTAAAGCTGAGATGCAAACCAACGTCTGTATCACAGAATTTATGACTTCCCCACTTCCTCTGAATCTCAGGAGTTTTTACCATGTCAAGGAAGGAGAGATAAAATTAATTACATTTAAACAGCAGCTTCATTATTGAATACGATAGCCCTGTACTAATTACTTTCATGAGGTAGGTAATTTAGTGATTTATTTGCCTCATTCTTTTTTCAGACCACAAAACTTTGTATTAATGTTACTCATCTCAAAGTCTACTTTGACTAATCCCATAATCATCCTTTTCCTTCAACTTTCCTGGTAGTTTACAATTAGCACAGTCAGAAAGTCATTTTGGAGTAATACACACATAGTGACTCTAAATCCTTTTCCTTTAAGATTAAGAAGCGTCCGTTCTCAAGAAATAATTTGTAGTGAGAATGACAGTGACTGGGTATTTTACCTAATACCCAAGGTAAAGACTGTCTTCTAGAAGAGGTAGTTCTAAACCGATGATCTGTGTGCAATATGCAGGCCAAAAAGCTGTATTTTCACACAATTTTCCCTTTTTTATCAAAGGAATATGTACCTTAAAATTGGGAGATTTTACAATAAATTATAGCTCTTCAATTTTTCTTGAAAAATGAGAGGATAACAGCGAGGTAGCACATGCCTGGAATTGCAGCTACCCAGGAAGCTGAGGCAAGATCCAGTCTCAAAAGAAATGAATTAAAGGACTAAGAGTGCAGCTCAAGTGGTAAAGCACTTGCCTGGAATGTGCAAGACCCCAGGCTTAATCCCCAGTACAAAGGAAAGGAAGAGGAGGAAAAGGGGTCTGTAACCTGGACCCACATCCCTTATGGAATTGGCTAGTTACTGCTTTCCTGAGATGATGTATGCTTCTACCCCCAGCATGCATCTCTGATCACAGAATGTGAGAGAAATTTCAAAGGAATTTCTTCAAAAAGTTATAATCTTTAAAAAAAGTGGAGAGGAAGTTATATAACAAATCGGCGCCTATAAGAGAGTGACCTTAATGGGAAAAAAAGAAAGCAACAAGATATAACATGTACAGCTACAAATCTCCTATGATGAATGTTATCACTATGTACATCTAAAATGTACCATTAAAATAAAGTTTAAGAAAAAAAGAGTGAACTTACAAAAAAGGACAAGGAGATACAGATAAGGATGATTGCAGAAGGAGAGATATTTACAGCTGGTAATCATTTAGTTACCATCAAAGGCCAGCTATGCTAAAAATCATCAGGAAGCAGAGCCCACTCTCAGATTCAGAAGTAATGAAGACATTCATCAGGTGGTGTTCAGACCATAGTGTGGGAGGTCTAAGCCTGCGCCTAGATCAAACCCTGAGGCTGAGCTCACTGTAATAGTAATAAAAATAACTTGAACTTCTCACCCATAACAAGCACAGCTTTTTAATTTGATTTTTTAAGAAGTACTTGCAGACATTCAGCAGGTAATTTTTCTTCCATGGCTTGATTTCTATAAATTACTGAATTATGAATTACTGGATTATATATTCTCCTTAGCTCAGGTCATTGTTAGAAATTATAGGACTATATTATCGGCCTCTGGTTACTAGTCACATTTTCAATCTGATTCACCCCTATTTTCATATCATGACATACAGGTTGGCAAGTGCCAGACATTTCCTATGCCTTTGTACTCAGTCCCTTTCTCTTTTATCTTGTCCCTGGAATGGTAGGGGCAGGGATGAATGTGTTTGTATTTGTTTCAACTTTTGGAGGAATAAGAAATAATATTTGTTTGTGGAGAACTATCTTCTTTTGTAAGTAATGTATAATAGTGATTTGATTCTAGAGTTCTTAAAAATAGTTTTAGACTATTGAAGATCTTATTAAGTGATTGTTGGTTTATATAAATAAAAGATGTCTTAGAACCTATGCTGCTAACAAAATAACTTCTAGCTGATGGTGTAGATAGATCAGTGGTAGAATGTTTGTCTACCGTGTATGAGGCACTCTGGGTTCTATTCCCAGGACCGCAAGAGAAAAGAAAATACCACCACTATCTTTTTCTATTTTTCTTTTCTTTTCCCTAGCACAACCTTAAAAATGCCAGTGTGTTAAATTGAATTTGATTGTGTAGAGTGGAGACAAGACTGATTATAGATACAATTGTGAAGTGAGAGAAGTCAGCCCTCCTTAGCTCCTGGCTGTATAACCTATCTCTTGGTCCCTTTCCTCATCCTAATGTTTGAAAATGTTGGAGTCTTTTCCTAGTGGTATATTCTGAGATCAAGTTTTTGGCTTTTATTATGGTAAGAACACTTAAATGTGAGATGTACCTTTCAACAAACATTTTCAGTGTATAATTATTGTTTAGTATAGGTATAATATTGTACAATAAATCTCTGAGATTTATTTTGCTTGACTGAGACTTTATACCTGTTGGGTAGGAATTCCTCATTTCCCTCTTCCCTTAGCCCCTGGGAATCAGCATTTAACTCTGATTCTATGAATTGGACTATTTAGGTATCTTACATAAGTAGAATCTTACAGTATTTTTCTATGACTGTCTTATTTCAGTTAGCAAAATGTCTTTAGGATTCACTGATATTCTTATATGGTTGAAATTTCCTGCCTTTTAAGGGCCAAATTATGTTGCATGTATGAATGTACCACATTTTCTTTATCCATTCATCTGTCAGTGTAGAATTAGTTGTTTCCTCATCTTGACTGCAGTGCTGCTGTGAACATGAAAGTGTTACTATCTCTTAAAGATTCTGATTTTGTAAATAATAGAGGAGAGATGATAGAAAGCTAGGAAGTAGACTTTGAGAGGTTGGGAAGGGGATGAGGTTAATGGAGAGGAAAATAAACAAAATACGTTACATGTATATACCAGTGTACCAAAATGAATCTTATTATTCTGTATTACTAATGCACATCAATTAAAAAGATTGTGATTTCAGTTCTTTGGGAAAATATCCAGTAATGGGATTGCTAGATGATGTGGTAGTTCTATTTTTAATTTTTTGCAGACCCTTCGTCCTGTTTTCCATAGTGACAATGCCATTTTGCATTCCTGCCAGCAGTATGCAAGA